>JAPKLW010000577.1:32790-73207 GCA_026898455.1 Plectranthus barbatus | reverse complement strand
TAACTTGGTAGAATAATCCTCACCAGATTTCCAAGGAGCAAGGGACATAGATCAGAAGATCAGATCTGTAGGAACAAGAAGAAGGATTCGAAGGTTGTTCCATATTCCGCTTCAGATCTGAATAGGGTTTCACCGTTATCATTCTCCGATCTGTCCTGTGGATCAAACGGTGAAACAAGGTACAATCTCTAATCCATCCTATGCAATTTAATTTGTAGGAGCATGCATAGGCTTTCGCATGGTTTATTTAATCGAATTTTATTCCTGGTATCCTAAGAACGATCCTTGGCAAATGTTTAATTAATGGCAATTAATATTGCCCGTCGTAGACTCAAACCCTACAGATTATACGTCAGCGGAGGTGTGGTATTCCTTGCACTTTATGTAGATGACATTCTTCTATTCGGCAACGATGTGAAGGTGTTGTCAGACATAAAGAGATGGTTATCCGAATAGTTTCAAATAAATTACCTAGGAGACGCTGGATACATCCTTGGGATTAAAGTCTTGCGTGATCGCAAGAAGAGGATGTTAAGCTTGTCTCAGGCCGCTTATATTGATTTTGTGATTGTCCGTCTTAGCATGCAAAATGCTAAGAAAGGATTCGGATTTCCAGGCGGATCAGGATGAGAAGAGATCGACCTCAGGCTATGTGTTCACCTTGGGAGGTGGAGCTGTATCATGGAGGAGTGCGAGACAGAAATGTATCGCGGACTCCACCATGGAAGCTGAGTATGTGGCAGCTTCAGAGGCTTCTATAGAAGCAATATGGCTCCTGAACTACCTCCAAGAGTTAGATATTGTTCTGAGTTTGCCCAAGACTATCACGGTATATTGTGATAATGCTGGTGCAGTAGCAAACTCTAAGGAACCAAGAACTCACAAGGCGTCTAAACACATAGAGAGAAAGTACCACATCATACGAGAAATCGTAGCGAGGGTCGATGTGCTAATAGATAAGATGAACATTGAGGATAATCTAGCAGATCCATTTACAAAGGGCTTACCTCAGAAGGCATACGAAGGTCATGTTCGTAGCCTAGGACTGAGGTAGATGTTGGCCACCTGGTGACCAAATGTAATAGCTAGATTAGAATAGACACATGTTATACTCTGGAAAGTAATGGTATAATGCTTTGAGTATAAGTGGGAGATTGTTGGAATTTTATACATAAAAGCATTATGATTGGTACATTGGGAAACATTATGTTTGATATACTGGTAATCATTAATGACTTGCAATAAACAACTCCTGTCTGAATTAACAATCATAAGATGCGAACAAACACATCCAGTTATCTCGTCGATAGGGAGATCATACGGTGTGTAAGAGATCACAGAAGATCGTATAGATCGTTTGACCTAGCGAGATATAAACAGTTATCACAGCTGAGACAGTTTCTGGTTTGGCTGTCGGTTTAGGCTGCGGCACACAAGTTCATAAGTGGTTTATCTTGACTTCTTTGTGTGACCGGTACATCTCAATGTATTGATAGGATCAACAGTGAGATGAACCATTCTACTTGACATATGAATGAGTAAAGATCTCGGTAACTTGGTCGGATCTAAAGTCTATTGAAAGCTGAGGTGCACACATGGGTTGACTGTCACTTTGACTTGCTATGGTGGATAGTCTTACATGTACTCGTATATCTGCATCTTGGGTGATGGCAGTTTGTGTGGGGTTTCCTCAGGCTGGATTTAGATAACCATATCCATTTCAGGATGGTGACATTCCCTGGGAAGCTCACGAAGTTCGTTATGCTAAGTCCTGCAGGCTGAATCATTGATTCAAGCATAAGCGATAAGGGTTGAGTGGTACTACTCAGGAATAATAAGAGATTAATTAATTACAGCTAATTGTCATACGCTGAATTAATTAATGAATATCTGAAACCTTAAATATGGGGATTAACCAAGTCAATGCAACCCGTTCCTAATAACGTGGTAATAAAGGGGTCAGCATTAATTCTCTGGTGGCATGAATTAATGTTTATTAATTAATTATTTTTTGGGTTGAACATGGAATTAATTAATAGGAGGCCCACTTTATTATTTGCATTTGATCCCTGGTCTTGCCCAACACTGCTCAGAGCCCATTAGGGTTTATTAAACCCTAATAGCCCATTCTCAGATCTATATATAAATAGATGAATCTCTCACTTGCCCACAAAAGAATAAGTTTGATTTTCAAATCAGAAACCCCAGAGAGATTGTGAGAGAGTGGGCGGCTGTAGATCCGGTAGCGTATCCTCACCAGATTTCCGGATCGAGCAAGGGAACACATCAGAAGATCAGATCTGTAGGAACACCATCGTTTTGATCGATTCCAGATTCAGATCTGCACCATCTTCATTGCCATCATCGATCTAGATCTGTAGATCAGTCCTTGGAGTTTCAGGTATTCCTTTGGATCTACATATTAAATTAAATAGGAGCATGCATAGGGTATTCACTGTTTGTCATGACATTTATGTTGATATCCATAAATTGAATCCGGAGTTTTAATAAATGGCGATTCATGTCGCCTATTGTAGACTCAGTTCCTACACAAAGATCAACTCCTCAAGCAAAATAGCTCCCATCATCGGCTACTCTATCGCATAGATTTTCATTCTCAATCAGCAAATATCTCAATTACACACCAATTATTTTTATTTAAGGAAAGATAAGTCATATTTTCAGCACCAACATAATCAAAATAGTTCCGACTGTCCTATGTTCAAACGCTCCTAAAACAATTCTCAAGACTCTACAGATCATAACTATTACCACAAATATAGAATTCAAAATACTAATTTTGAGTGAAAAGCCTTGCAGAGAGCAATTCTTCAAATTGAAGCAAAAGAACAAGGATGGTGATGGTGCAAAACCTAGGAAACTAAAAACCTAAAAACAAAAATCCTATATTAACAAAATAAGAACAAATAAAAACAGTAAAATAAAATAGAAATAAAAATGTTTCCCATTTCCGATCCTCATCCCCCCAAACTTGTTTCACTCGAAGGAATGGAAGAGTTTGAAAATTAGATAGGAAAAGAAAAACGGTACCTCATTCCTCTTCTAGAGGATCCTCCATATCCACATCAGTGGATGGCCAAATGGGAAGTCTCCAACGGCAGTCCTGGCGCTCACGCTGGTGGTGGAGGTAGATAGAGTCAGGCTGGGTGTTCAGGAGAAGGCGCTGCATCAGACTATCGATGGTGTTGAGCCTCGTGGTCACATGCTGGCGAAACTCTGCCTGCCGGTGTGCTCTGCCGCATGAAAAGCAGTCTGCTGCTGCATGAACTGGTAGATCATCGCCAGATCCATCCCGAAAGAGTAAAACTCTCCCGCAAACTGGCTAGACGAGGCTCCACCGGTCCTGCCTGGAATCTCCTCTGCTCCTCCATCGCGCTCCTCCTCCTTGCGCTCCTCATCCCCCATGTCATCTGCTGGGGGGACCCCGGCTATCTCTATTCCAACTGTGTCTTCAGTCGGTGAAGGAGTTTGGAGGTGCCAGCTCCCCCATGGGATCCAACCATCAGCCGCATGTGGGCGGGGGTGCTCATCAACCAGTTATCACGGAAGTGATAATCTGTGATGTGCATGACCTCCGGCTGCGGAAGTGGAAACTTGTCCCCATTGGACATCCTCAAAGACCAGCCTGCCTCCCGGGGTTCGAGCATCAGCATTCGTACCAGTTGTGCGGTGCCGAGTCCTTGGCTATCCTCGAGCTTCTCAATATCAGCCAAGTCGATCCCCGCGTGCTCCGCAATCGTGGTTATCAATCTCTCGCTCCAAATGTTGCCCTTTGTGGCCTTGACTTGGTGCCTCCAGTGGTCCATGATCAATGTCGCGAAGCTGAATTTCTCTCTCGTCAGCATGCAGTAGATGGCGTAGAGCTCGCCCACTCTCACCTTGCCGCTTTCATGACGGCCGGTGATAGACACCCCCATGCACCGCTGAAGATAACGGAACATGGGGTTGTCGATGGAGGATGCTTTCATGTTTCCCGTATCGAACTCTCGCACATCCTCCTTTACCTCAGCTACAATTTGACTCCAAAATCGGGCAATTTCAAAACTCGGGGGAAGAAAGCCATCGTCAAATTTTGGGACTCCCCAAATGTCATCCAGCTCATCCCTCGGAATCTCATAGTGTTCGTTCAGAAGTTGGAAAGAGATGGTGGTCGGCTCTGACTCTGGTTGAACTTCGTAGACATGGAGTGATGCCAAAAATTCCAGCACAAGCCATGGATATGTCGGCCACCGCTCTGTCATCCAAGTGTCCCATCCAGCTCTCTCCAACAGGGCCTCCACATCAGCTCTAATCCCCAGCAGGTTCATCGTCTCCGTGCATGGGTATAGAGTCTGTCGGACTGTGAATTCTGAATCACAAAATTTTCTGTATCGCTTCTCTGCTTCCCGGTTGGCAAAGGTTGGCCAGAAAGCTATAATTAACTGCAAATGTAGTAGGAAAAAATATTAGAATAGCTTCAGGTGGCTCCACAAGTTTTCCAAGCAACAATGTAAAGATTTTGCAATTAACTACAATGTGTATCTACCCATGTGAAATTGACTCAACTATAGCTCAATTAACACTCATATCTAGCATAATGCATCCTTATTCGAAACAATTTCATCCCAAGAATATCAAACAAGAATTTAAAGCAAAGCAGGATTATCCCTAAACAAGCTAGAATCGAATTTAATCAATTCCAATGTTACACATTCGCAAATAACAAGTATATCGACTAGAGCTACGACCCATATCGAACAATAGAGCAAGAGTTACAAAGAAATCGTCAAAAAGAGCAAAAATTGAAACTAGGGCTTCATGGTCCAAATTCATCAAAATCATGTTCACCTTCTTCAAAACTCATGAAATAATCAAAGAGGAAGAGTCTAAGATACATACCTTGGATTATAGCGGCGAGTTATGGGGGAAATTTTCCGAGTTTGGGTGTTGGGGTTTGAGAGAAGCGACGTGCGTGTGTGTGTTGTGTTGAAAAAAATGAAGAAAACTGGGTTTTAAAACCCGTCTATCGTGCCTCTGAACCCCGTGCATTGATCGACGTAGGTTTTGCATCGATCGATGCAAACCAAAAACTTGCGTCGATCAACATGAGGCAAGCATCGATCGACGCAGATTTGGACAGAACACTGGAACTCGAAAATTAGTGAAAAAAATTCTAATTCGTATTGACTCGACTCGACTGAATTAAAATAACAAAAGAAGGAAAAACAGTAAATTGTTGGGTTACCTCCCAACGTGTGCTTGGTTTATTGTCGCTAGCTCGACAATACCTGTGTTTTTATGGGTGATTCAAGTAGCACTTCTCCACCGCACAAATTTGAAGTGGGGTGTAGTACGGTTTAAGGTTCTGCCCATTGACTTTGAAATTCTTGCCATCTTGACCAGCCAGTTTAACCACGCCATTCGGAAATCGGCAGACTACGGTGTATGGTCCAGCCCATTTTGATTGCAATTTTTTGGGCATGAAGCGAAGATCAGATTTGAAGAGGAGAACTTTTTCACCTGAATTGAAAACATGTGTGCGAATCCCCTTGTCGTGGAATCTCTTAGCGCGCTTATTTTATATGACGTTGTTCTTGTTAGCTTCATCCCTGAAGTCTTACAACTCATTCAATGCCATAGCTTGATCTGCTGCAACCGAACTCCAATCCAGATTTAGCTCTTTCACTGCTCTCCAAGCCTTGTGCTCCATCTCCACGGGGAGATGATAGGATTTTCCGAAAATCAGCTGATATGGAGAAGTCCCAATGGGTGTTTTGTAGGTGGTGCGGTATGCCCATAATGCATCGTCGAGCTCACAACCCAATCTTTCCTTTGCATCATCGTCCTCTCCAGGATTTGCTTGATTTCGCAGTTGGACAGCTCTGTCAGCCCGTTCCCTTGAGGGTGATTGGGGTAGTAACACGATGCTTAACTCCGTACCTAGCAAGAAGAGAAGCAAGTCATTTGTTACAAAAATGGGATCCCCCATCACTTACCAAGGCTCTTGGCGTCCCGAATCTTGTCATAAGCTTTTGCAGGAACTTGATGACGACTTTGGAGTCGTTGTTGGCTATTGGAATGGCTTCAACCCATCGTGACACATAATCAACCGCGAGAAGAATATATGAGAACCCATGAGATGGAAGAAAAGGGCCCATGAAGTCGATCCCCCGCACATCAAAGATTTCCACTTCAATTACCAGTGTCTGTGGCATCTTATCCTTCCGCGAGATATTACCGATCCTCTGGCAATGATCACAGCTCGTAATCCATCCGCAACAGACCTCGTAGATGGATGGCCAATAAAATTTGCTTGCAAGAATTTTGAATGTCATCCAATTGGCTGAATGATGACCGCCACTAGGAGATGAATGGCACGCTTCGTAGATTTGATGCCACTCGGACTAAGGACCACAATAGCGAATAACGCTATCAGCACAACTACGCCAAAGGTAGGGATCCTCCCAATAGTAGAATCTGACGTCGTGCAAAAACTTTTATTTTGCAAATGGAGAAGAGTCCAGTGGAAGTACGCCGGCCACCAAGTAGTTGGTGAAGTCCGCATACCAAGGTGTTTTGGACTCGTACGTCACTCTCAAATCCCTAAGAGCATAGATCTATTCGTTGAAGAACGTCTCTCGGATCCTCATCTGCTGATCATCCCCTTTGACTGGTGGCTCGAGTCTTGACAAGTGGTCTGCGATCACATTCTCGCTCCCTTTTATGTCCTTGATCTCCAAGTCAAACTCTTGTAGCAACAGTATCCACCTGATCAGTCTAGGCTTGGCATCTTGCTTTGCGAAAAAATATCTGATAGCTGCATGGTCAATGTAGATAATTGTCTTTGAACCTATCAGATAGGACCGAAACTTGTCAAATGCATACACTACCGCGAGCATTTCCTTCTCCGTGGTGGTGTAGTTGCATTGTGCCGGATTCATGCTCTTGCCTACGTAGTGAATCACATGGAAGAGCCTTCCTTTCAGTTGCCCCAAGACTGCCCCAACAGCGTAGTCACTGGCATCGCACATCAATGTGAAAGGCTCACCGCAATATGGCAAAGTCAAGACTGGCGCTGTCACTAGCTCCTCTTTCAGTCTCTCGAAGGCCTTCAGGCACTTGTCATCAAAGATGAAGGAAACATCCTTCTCCAATAGGTTGCACAATGGCCGAGATATCTTTGAGAAGTCTTTGATGAACCTCCTATAAAACCCGGCGTGGCCGAGAAGGCTCCGAACTACTTTGACATTAGCTGGCAGTGGCATCTTCTCAATGGCTGTCACTTTGGCTCGGTCCACCTCAAGTCCTTCTGATACTCGATGGCCTAGCACAATCCTTTCTCGCACCATGAAGTGACATTTCTCCCAATTGAGGCATAGGTTTGTCTCGGTGCATCTGTCCATTACAGTAGCCAAATTATGCAAACAAACATCAAATGAGCTACCAAAAACTGAGAAATCATCCATGAATACCTCCATGACATCTTCGATCAAGTCGTGGAAGATTGCCATCATGCATATCTGGAAAGTCGCCGGTGCATTGCACAGTCCAAACGGCATCCGTCGGTACGCGAACACTCTGTATGGACAGGTGAATGCGGTCTTGTGCTGGTCCTCCGGTGCCATAGCGATCTGGTTATACCCTGAATAGCCATCAAGAAAACAATAGAAAGGGTAACCAAATAATCTATCCAACATTTGATCAATGAATGGGAGAGGAAAATGATCCTTGCATGTGGCGGCGTTGAGGGCCCGATAGTCAATGCTGAATGGCCACCCAGTGACTAGTCTTGTTGCGAACTCCTCTCCATCGTCATTTGTTATGATCTACATCCCCCCTTTCTTAGCTACAACTTGCGTAGGACTCACCCATTTGCTGTTAAAAATCGGGTAGATCATTCCATGATCTAGGAGTTTGAGTACGTCCTTCTTTACGGCTTCCGCATGATAGGGTTTAGTCGTCGTCGTGCTTGTCTCTTTGGCACGACATTCTCCTCTAGAATGATCTTGTGCATGCATAGCGAAGGACTGATCCCATTGATATCCCCCAAAGTCCATCCAATGGCGGACTTGTATTTTCGTACGACTCGCAATAATTTTTCCAATTCCCCCTGTGTCAAGTAAGCAGAGACAATCACAGGGTAAGTATCATTAGATTCTAGAAAAACGTACATGAGGTGTGCCAGGAGCGTCTTCAGTTCTAGAAATGGCAGATCAGAGCAGGATGACTGCTTCTCCAGGCCCGAGTCGATCGAAGCTCGATCTACATCGATCGACGTGGGTAGATTGGTCGCGATCCCTTTTCCACGTCGCGCTGGTTTAGCCGATGAAAACTTCCTGTCTGCTTGCTCTGCAGTGTCGATCGACGAGCTATTGGCGTTGATAGACATGACTATTGAGGCCGCATCTATCGACATGCCATTGTCAATCGACGTTAATAGCTTTCCACATTTTCTTAGCTTGTTCTTGTTGTACCGGCTTGGTAGTTGCTCTCTCTTATTCTCCTTTTCCCGAGTTATCTCTTCGAACACATCCAGCTCCATCACCAGATTCACAATTTCATCATTTGCCTCTTCTAAATTTGTCGATGAGAACAGTGAATGTTGTAGGCAGTTCTCGAGAAAATCCGGATAACTTTTGAGAGAAGCAAATGGAGAAGATATCACCGGGTTGAAGCAATTGATCATATGACATTCTTCCTCATAGCTCCCGCCGTTGTGCTTCTGCAATTCTTTATAGATGGAGAACTGACTCATTGTTAACCCGGAATGTCAGTTTGTCGTCTCGGATGTCGATTAGTGCCCCGCCGGTCTTTAGGAACGGTCTTCCTAGAATCAGTGGAATGTTTCTATCATCTTCCATTTCAAGCACCACGAAATCGGTTGGGATAATGAATTCTTTCACCTTTACTAGCACATCTTCCATGATGCCTCTCGGGTAGGACACCGATCGATCGGCCATCTGTAGTGAAATGGTTGTGGGTTTGATGCTTCCGATCTCCATCCATTTGAAGATTGACAACGGCATTAGATTGATCGATGCTCCAGAATCGAAGAGAACTTTCCCGAAGGTCTCCCCTCTGATAACACAAGAAATCGTGAAAGAACCTGGGTCTTCTCTCTTGACTGGCATCTTCTTTTGGATTATGGCGCTGCACTCTTCAAATAGATTGACTATTTCATGCTCCATGAAGGGTCTTTTCTGAGAGATCATGTCCTTCAGAAGTTTGATGTATCCGGGCATCTCTTGCGGTGCTTCAACCAATGGGATATTGATATGCACCTTCTTCATGTTTTCCAAGAAGCGTGCGTACCTTTCGTTCATCTTCATTTTGGCAAACCGCTGCAGATACAGAAGAGGAGGCTTCTTCGCAATCAGGCTGGGGGCCTGCATCGATCATTGTGGATCTGTGTCAATCAACGTGGCTTTCGTGGCTGCATCGATCGACGTGGATCCCGCATCAATCGACGTAGACGTGTCGGCTGCGACTTCTTCGACTTGTTCCACGTCCTCGTCATCCTGTGGATCTTTTCCTACCTATTTTGGCCCTTCATACAATTTTCCCCCTCTCAGAGTGATGGCGTTCACTTGATTCCTCTAATTCTGATTCTTGGGATTAATCTGAGTGTTGCTCGAAAGTTGCCCCAGCTTGTGCTGGGCTCCGAGGGCATCGACAATCTGGCTGACCTGGGTATCTGTAATCGGCACATGCTTCTGCACCTGATCCATTTTAGTATTCACGCCTGAGATTTCTTGCTCCAATTTGCTCACTTTTTCAGTGGACCCCTACATGAACTTAGCCAAAATCTCCTCGAGATTTGGCTTCTTCTTCTCCACCACTACTCCATCTTGCACCGCAAATCCAGGTGGTGGCTTCTCTGCAGCTTGTGGGTTCGCATAGGAAAATCCAGGATGGTTCCTAGCATGATTGTAGTTGTAGGGCTGATTGTGCTGCTGGTATCCTCCACGGTAATTGTTTTGGTAACTGCCCCTTTGGACAAAATTCACATCAGCACAGTCTCCTTCCAGTGGAGCTTGCACAGGCTCTATTACAGCAACTGCCTTTTCTAATTTCAGTGTAGCGAAGTCCTCTCGCAGTTTCTTCACCTTGGTTGCCCAATCAGGTTCTTCAACGACCTTTTTCTCCATTACTTTCTCAGCAGCCTTCACAGGGCGACTTCGACTCGAGGACCAACGTTGATTGTTGTTGGCCATCTTTTGGAAAAAATTCCATGGCCTTCTTCCCGCTTTTCGTTATGATGGTGTCACCCAGTGTGGTATCCACCAACTCAACGGTCCTCTCATTGAGCCCTTCGTAGAATAATTATGCTTGCTCGCCCGGAGGTAGGCCATGTCCTAAGCAAGATCTCAGTAACTCCTTGTAATGCTCCCACGCTTCATAGAAGCTTTCATCTAGTCTTTGAGCAAACCGGATGATCTCCTTCCTTTTCGGCTTGATGACGTTCGGAGGAAAAAAGTTTTCTAGGAATCCATTCCGTAATTCTGTCCATGTACTGATACTTTTTTTGTCCAGTGCAGTAAACCAAGACTGCGCCTTATCCCACAGAGAGAATGCGAACAGGCACATTCGGATGGCACTCTTGCTGACCCTTCCGATTTTGACAGTATTGCAGAGCATCAGAAATTTGTCGAGATGTGCGTATGGATCCTCAGTCGCTCTTCCGCCGAATTGGTTCTATTGCACCATTTGCACCAATCTGGTCTTCAGCTCGAAGTTGTTGGCGTTGATGCCAATCCTGAAGTCTTTCTCCTTGAACTGAGGTCGATACCGTGTTTGCATAGCTTCTTCTTCCTCATCATCATCTGATTCGTCGGGCGGATCCTGATCTTCTTCGTCTTCTTCCCTTGGAATATCTTCAAAGAGTGGATTTGGGCGAATGCGCAGGTTATTCTGATTGTTCCTCTCGAGATTCCTCTCGTGTGTCAGCTGCTGAAGTTGTGCCATCATCGCTTGGACTTCCTGAAACAATGTTGTTTGCTCCTCCAGGGTCAGTATCTGTGGAGGTGGCTGGTTGATCGGCTTGGGTAGGACGACCGGTTGCGGCACATGGTCCGACGGTGGTACATTTTCCGCCATTGTTTGATTAGTCGAGCTTTCTTGCCCCCACATATTTCTTCGAATCTTTTGGCACATGGCTTCGATTTTCGGGTCGTAGTCTAACAGATCCTTCCCTTTAGCTCTTTTACTCATGCACTACCTGTACAACAAAGGGGGAAGTGAAGAACATGAATTGCATAAAAATTGGGTGTAGATATCTTCCCACAAAAACCTATCTTCAGTCATAAAACATAAAACCCTTAGAAATCTTCTAAAATCTTCAACTCTAAAATTCTACACCTTCTCCTAAATCTCTCCACACTAAAATTCGAATTTGACAACGCTTTATATAGCTGTGATAGATGTATCATGTAGTATCTAGGATTAGATATATCTAAATCTTCAAATCTGGAACAAATCTTGATTTCCCGGATCCATGTCGATCGACGGCGAAATGCGCTTCGATAGACACTCTTGAAGAAGTTGCATCGATCAATGCGGGTTGTGCGTCGATCGACGTGGACTTGGTTTCCGTAGGTCTGCGTCTGTCCTCGACGTCGAACGCTCCTCCAAGCAACTGCATCGATCGACGCGGGTCTTTGAAGATCGACGCAGGTCTGGAATCCAAGCCCCTCTGATTTCTTCATTGTTTCTGACTCAAAAACCTGCATAATTCATCAACCTCGACATTACAAGCACCAAAGACAATTCATGCACAATAAAACACGTAAAACAACTCAAACATCACCCAAATAGTTAAAGAACCAATAGATAAATTGGTAAAAATAATAACTTATCAGAAGTACTTCAAGCTCTTGTGATCCGTTAATATGGCACACTTAACTCCGTAAAGATGGTGTCTCGAAATCTTCAATGCGTGGATTACGCCTGCTAGTTCCAAATCATGAGTTGGATAATTCACCTCGTGCGGTCTTAACTGCCTTGATGCATAAGCTATCACCTTTCCATCTTGCATTAATACACACCTGAGTCCATTCTTGGACGCATCGGTGTATACCTCGAAGTTCTTATCTGATTCCAGAACTGCTAAAACTGGCACGGTCGTCAAAAGTCGCTTTAACTTCTGAAAACTCTCTTTGCATTCTTCTGTACTTACAAATTTTATCCATTTTTGGAGCAGTTGTGTCATCGGCTTTGCAATCTTTGAGAAGCCCTCGATGAACCTTCTGTAGTATCTAGCTAAACCAAGAAAACTACAAATCTCATTTGGCGTCGTCGGCGACTTCCACTCTGTCACCGTCTAAATCTTTGCTGGGTCTACTTTTATGCCATTTGCTGACACGATGTGACCAAGAAATGTCACCTCTCTTAGCCAGAACTCACACTTACTGAATTTAGTGTAAAGCTTCTCGTCCCCGAGAGTTTGTAACACCGTTCTCAGATATTGCTCGTGTTCTACTTCATTGTTCGAGTATATGAGGATGTCATCGATAAACATAAAAACAAAATTATCAAGATACGGATGAAATAATCTATTCATCAAGTCCATGAACACTGCCGGAGCGTTCGTGAGTCCAAACGACATCACTATAAACTCATAATGGTCATATCTTGTCCTGATGGCCGTCTTCGGGATATCTTCTTTTTTGTTTCCTAATTGGTGGTACCCTGATTAAAGATCAATCTTAGAAAATACACTCGCTCCCTTGAGCTGATCGAACAGATCATCGATTCTCGGCAACGCGTAACAGTTCTTCAACGTCAGCTTATTCAACTCCCGATAGTCAATGCACATTCGCATTAAACCATCCTTCTTCTTAACAAATAGGACCGGTCCTCCCCATGGTGAAACACTCGGTCGAATGTATCTCATATCTAATAATTCTTGCAATTGAACATACAGTTCTTACAACTCCTTAGGTGCCATGCGATATGGTGCCTTGAAAATGGGTGCTGCTCCCGGTTCCAAGTCTATTGTGAATTCAACCTACCTATCCGGCGGCAATCCCGGTAATTCCTTTGGAAATATGTCTTCAAAATCTCTCACAATCGGCACATCTTGAACCGTCAATTCGGGCTTTTCTTCTCCTTCTAGATATACTAAGAATGTCTGATTCTCGGTCCTACGCAATAACTTCGATGTTTGCAATGTTGAAATCACTGGCACTCTTTGCCTTCTTCTGAAACCGTAGATAAACGAATCTTCATTCTCTGCTGCGGAATGATCACTTTTCTTTCGCGACAAAGGATCGTCGCCTAGTTCTCCGCCAGCCAATCCATACCTAGGATCACGTCTATATCTTGAATATCTAGCACGTTTAATTCTGCTACTTGAATTTCGTTCTCATTCAACTTGATTCTCAAGTCACGGCATACTAAGGTAGAGATAGTGGTTTCTCCTGAATGTATTGCTACGTTCAAGTCTTGGCTATTCCTTTCTACCTTATGTTCTAATGCCCCAACACATGCAGATGAAATGAAGGTATGCGATTCTCCAGTGTCAAAAAGTACTATGACATGTATATCTTGAATCGTTCCCATATCTGCGAGATTTCCTTCATCGCGATTTCCGTCCAGGGCATAAGTTCTCGCCCTTCTCGGTTCTTCCTACGGGTTCTCATCTTGACGCCTTGGAGAAGCTTGATAACCTTGTCTTGCCTGCCTCCTCCTCGGTTCCTAACATTGCTCCTCCATGGTTGACGGTTGCCCATGATCACCTTCAACTGCTGGTTGACCGGCCTTTGAAAGTTCTGGCAGTTCCCAAATCCTGTTCGGGGTGTAGAACACTGATAGGCATGGTGCCCAAGGCCACCGCAGTTAAAACATTTCACTCTGCCCCGCTGGCAATCCCCTGTATGCCTCTTTCTGCACCTCGAGCAATTCTACTGACCCATGTCTCTCTGGTCTCTCATGGGTGCTGTCTGAGAGTTATTCCTTAGATAAAACTGGTTGTCATTACGCCCCTGGAAGTTCTGATATCGTCCTTGGTCAGGGCACTTCTGACTCCCTTGCTCTTGATGAAACTGTTTGGGAGACTCTTCCCACTTTCTTTTCGGAGCTGGTGCTGGGGTCTGGGCTACCTGAACTCCCCACTCCGGCATCTTCTTCTTATTCTTGGACGCCTCAATGTCCGAAGCATGGCTCAGCACCTCCTGATAATTCAGCCCCTTCATTGTTGCCAGCTAAGTGCGGATCTCCTCACACAGACCTTCTCAGAATTTATCTGCCATCTTTTATGGCGTGTCCGCTAGATGCGGCGCCATATGCAATAACTCCCCGAACCTCGTGTCACACACCTCCACGGACATCTTCCCTTGCTCAAAAAGGAAGAACTTCACTTCTCTCTCCCGCCTATACTGCTTTGGAATAATCTTCTCGTATAAGGCTTCCTTGAATCTCTCCCAATTCAGCTGGGATCTCTCTTTTGGTGCCACTGACTTAACATATGTCTCCCACTAATGGTCTGCTTTCCCCTTCAGTTGGTAGGTGATGCAGTTGACCTTCTCGGCTTCAGTGCACTACATGTGCATGAAGATCTATTCCAATTCACGTACCCAGTCCTCTGCTACTACTGGACCGCCTGTCTCATCAAAAGTGGGAGGCTACTGCTTACGGAAAGTTTCAACCAATTTAACTAACGATGTGGCTGGTGCTCTTTCTAGCGAGGGTTGGTAGTGTCCATCGTAAGCTATTGCATTGTCGCCATCGGACAGCATCTCGTACCCATCATGCTCTTGGAATATGGGAATTTCTTCCAAATACGGAGCATCAAAATCGTGCGGCGGATTGGCTCCTCCACGACCTCGGCCTCGGCCGCGTCCTCGGCCTCTGCCTCTTCCACGGCCTGGATTGATATTCTCCATATTCTTTCTTTCTTGCAACTAAACAATCAACGACATAATAGCTATTAGCGAATAGTACATATCCCAAAACAATAACCTCACAACAATATTTCACAAGGAAATAACATCATCAACAAATAACAAAGTCAATGTCCTGCAACAACATGTGTTAAACACACCAAATCGAAATAAAATAAAGGTTACAAGGGAAAACAACGTCAGTAAGAGTACATAAGTAACATCATCCTCTAATAGTACATAATCAAGACGGAAACAACAGCAAATCAATAAGACCACTCAGACGGGTCCTCCTCTTCCTCCTCCTCCTCATCCTCATCCTCGGTCTTAATCTTCCCTTTTCCTTTATCCGGAGCCGCAGCCTTCTTGTCTCTACCACTCTTCGTATCGCTGGAGATGAAAATTGGCGCATGGACAGTCTCATATCCTCCAAACATGGCTGCCCAATCACTCTCCATAGGTCTCGGCCACATCTCGGCGCTGTGTGTACCTGCATCGGGTGCTGGGTATGCCTGACTGGGCTCTCCGATGCATAGTGGTGGCGGCTGAACGGATGATGCATGTAGATCGCAAAATCGTGGAGGTCCCATGGAGTCCTGGTACTGAGGTGCACCCTGCACTGACGACGTGGAAAAGTCGCAAAAAGCATACGGGTCATAGGCTCCTCCATGCTGAAACTCGGGCTGAGGTGGTGCATAAGTTGCCGAAGGTGTACGTGGTATGGGTCGGATCCTCAGATGTGACACAGGCCCTGCTGTGGATGCCTGAGTACCTCTAGATGAAGCAGGTGAAGGTCTCTCATCAGCAATAACCTTCCGAATAAGATCTTCCATGAAGCGTCGGAAACTCCCTATGGTGCCTATAACACTATCACAGTACAACCTGGTCAACATCATCACCCAATTAGTCCACCGATCTGGCACGAGATTAAGAGTCCTCTCCATCGCCTCTCGATTAGTGACTCTGAGATAACGCACTCTCTCCCACATGTTCAAGTACTCCATCAACGTGGGGGCAAGGTTCTCCTCGGGGAATGGAAGGTGCTCCCAGAACTGCTGAACTAGTCTCTCCTGAGGGTCCATCTGTCACATCAAACAAACGGTCAGTCCCAAAAGTCAACAAAAATAGCACAATGCATGACTCTGTGCATCGGGGCAACCACTGTCCTCCGATACACCATGCTGAGGTTCCTTCGGATCCTCGTGCAGTCATACTGACTAAACACCAGTCTGACTGCATCTGCCAGGCTCACCGTGTACATTCTGTACACCTAGCTATTGACTTGCAGTTTCCACAAGTCAACTCACTCTTACTACCAACATGTTAACAAACGGAGAAATTTTCAATTTCACGACAATTAATAATCAAGGTTATAAGGTTCAATCAGCTACGGGTGTCGTTTCACTCCACCCCTCAACAACATAAAATTCATAATCAATTAACCCAGTCCCAGGTCACTCTATATCTACCCAAGTCAGTGTCTTTTCAAGGCCCACAGTTAACCGGTTAGTCCTGTTCCATCCTAATTTAAACTTCAAGATAAATTCCAAATTCCACCCTTTCTTACAGCTCAATTCATAGTTTAACACATCTTTAAGCCATAACACAAAATTTCACACTGCTTGCAATACTTTCAAAGAATCATTTTATTTGAAATTACACTTTCAAAGGCTACCACACTGGTGCCAAAACCCAAAATTTCCCAAAAACTTTCATAACCACATAACTCTTCTCAAAACATTACAACTTTCAACTCTTTTCTTTAACCAAACAGTGTTAGCATCCTGCTCAACACAAAATCAACACAACCCAAAAGCATTTCGACATCTTTCAATCAACGTGTACACCACTGTCATCAATTTCAAATCATCTATAATCAAATACCCAAATTCTTCCAAAGTAACCCATCAAAATAAAATTGCAAGCAGGAAATTTTAAAATCTCAAAATGTACCTCAGGTTGCGCAGGATGGAGTAGGGTGTAAAGCATGAGCAGTCACTTCAATCAACTTCCAAAACAAAAACTCTTTTAAGACTCGATACTTTCAAAACAGTTTCAAACAAATTTCAAATAGTTTCAAATCGTTTTAAAACCTGAGGCTCTGATACCACTTCTGTAACGCCCCCATTTGACCTTCCCAATTTCGAGGCACGTTACAGTCGTGATCAACAGTTCTCAAATAATTTAAAGACTAAACAGCACAAGACTTTATCAATTTAAAGGATAATTTCAGAAAATGACATTTAATCTTCAAAGTATAACGTAATTCAAAATGTAACATGGATAGTTGAATATTTGGATTTTTCAAAAGTATTCAAGATAGGGGAAGGAAATAATTCAGAGAGCAGTGCAGCAGTGTGTGTAACGTGGGGATAATATACATATGACAATGTATATCACAGGCTCTTCAAATCTTCACGCTCAGCTCCATACTTTACACCGACACTTCACCGTCCTTGCTCGCTCAACCTGCCGATATGTGTGTAAAATGACCTATTTTTCGATGTGTGAGCGTGCATGTTTGTGGCCATTTTACCCTCATATCATATGCTTTCGTTGTTCTTTTTTCGTGTTTTCGTGTTTGAAATGTTGTATGACGTGTTTTGAGCATAATATGGCATATTTGGTGGAGTTTTGGAGGAAAATCATCCGAGTTTGGAGTCCAAGGAGGTTAAGTTTGTCCGAGCGGAGCGAAATGAGAGTTTTGGAGGCTTGAAGGAGTCGCCCGGCCGAGCGAAGCAGGCTCGGCCGAGCTGAGCCGGACAGAGGGCTCGCTCGACCGAGCAGTGCAGGCTCGACTGAGCCTTCAGAAAGAGAGCAGGCTTGGTCGAGCGATTCTGGCTCGGCCGAGCCAGAACAGGTTTCCCAGGTTCTCCACAGTTTCTAGGAAGGCTCGGGCGAGCCATGGTTGTCTCGGGCGATCCGAGGCCCTGTTTGCTCGTCTATAAAAGGGGGAAAATCAGTTAATTGAAGAATTTATGGCCAAAATTAGGATAACCGTCACGATACTTCTCCTTAGATTCATCTCCAAACCCCTCCCCAACCAAAATCATGGGGAATCAAGCCACATTCCTTGCATTTGGAGAAGATTGAAGAATGAAGAGAGGTAGATTGGATTCAAAGAAGACAACCGAAGAAGATCAATCGTTGACCTTGAAGTTTTGTAATGAATTCTTTCAATTTGCACTTTGTATTGTACTTAACTCAAGGTATGGAGAACTAATTTCATTAGTAAGTGTTGTAATATGGATCTTGTGATGAATTAAATCGATTATGCTTGTTTACTTTCCTATGAGGGGTTGATTTGCACTTGAGCTTGTTGTTGCCTATTAGGTGTAGGTAATAGCCAGCCTTTAGGTAGTTGACGTGAACGTTGCAGCCAACAC
Source organism: Plectranthus barbatus (assembly GCA_026898455.1). Taxonomy (NCBI): domain Eukaryota; kingdom Viridiplantae; phylum Streptophyta; class Magnoliopsida; order Lamiales; family Lamiaceae; genus Plectranthus; species Plectranthus barbatus. The sequence continues at coordinate 54,942 of JAPKLW010000577.1, read as the reverse complement.
ACGAACGGAATCGTCGTGATTAGTGCATAATCTTATAATTCTAGTTCCAATCCATGTGCGGTGCTAGGATTGTATGGCATTAATCGACGGTCGGTTGGGAGTGGCCTAGGAGTTAATAATGTAGTTGTTTGCAACTTCTAGAGTCATCTACCGCTAGTTATCCGTAGCATGTGACTAGTGATATTAGAGTAGGTTGCTCAACCTCATAGGAATTGAAATTGTTTGCAACATGACTTGATTTAATTTGGATCGATTGAAGTTTACAAACACTCACTATCTTCTAAGATTGTCGGACTTGTTATCTTAATCTACAATTGATTGAATTACATGATTGGAGAAGTTAGCAAGTAGTTTAATAATTGATTGTTGCATTTAAAGCTTAGTTACGATTCATCGCCTAGATAGATGAAAACCAACGACTATTGAGTAGCCTAGCTATTGATGCCTTTCAATTGAGTAGATAATATCCACTTGAGCGAATAGAAAAGAGACCGGATTATAAATTTAACGTGTTAATTGTGTGTGCTTTACACGGCTATCACATTTTTGGCGCCGTTGCCGGGGAATCTTTTAGTAGTTCTTGTGGAATTATTTATAGTTGAAGTATGGTATGCTAGGTGTTTGAAGAAATGCCTGTGTGAATATTGTTACTATTTGTTAATTGTTCTTGTTTGTTTTGTTGAATTGTTTGTCTTGTAATTGGTAGGTAAGTACTAACTTTTCTTTGATTAGTTGTTAGTTGATTTATTTGTTGGTACTTTGAGAGGGTTGGACTTGTGTAGGTGTCAAATGGAGAATCATCGAGGAGTTTACTCGGAAAGGCTTATTAATCTACAAAGGCAAATGGAGGAAATGAAAGCCAAAATGCTAGAGAGACAAAGACCACGGAGGCCAGTTCGGACGGTATTTGAAGAAATGTCGAATAGTAGCTACCCAAGGATGGAAGAGATTAGACATGATCGCATTATGAACTCAAGTTGGGGAAATGAAGAAGTGGAGTGTAGTAATGAAAGCTATAGAGATAAATGTGGGAATTGTGACCTCCGGAACAACATGAACTATTCCCCATCTAATGGCTACTCTCCATGTAGACTCTATGAGAACCAAACTTGGAATCCATCCCTGATAAGAGTTCATTCTGATGAGTGGGGCAGCCGTGATCATGAAAGAGTTAGAGAAGCGAGATCGTCTCAGGAAGCTTTGAAGAGGAGACAGGATCAGCTCACGGGAAACCTTTTGGAATTAAAAATGCAATTATCCAAACTCTTGAAGAAGGTGAGTGAGAAGCCTCATGTGAAAGAGCAACCACTTGACATGGAACTAGGTCTCGAAGGAAGTTGTGATGAGATGGATGGAATTTAGGAAGATGAATGTGAGGATGCGGTTATGGTACTTAAGGAAGTAAGATTTCAAGATACAAGAGTAAAGGAGATGCAAGAAGAAAAATTAAGGAAAGAAGATAAAGAGTTACCTCAAGAAGAGAAAGAGGATGATAGCACCAAGGTGGAGAGGATACACATTGAAAATGAGAAGAATGGTGTTCTTGTGATACCTTCCCTTGAGGTGATGAAAGAAGTTACGACATTGGTACAAAATGACGAAGTGGAGAATCATGATGAGGAAGTTATGTCGGAAAGTCCATGTGGCGATGTGGTGCTTAAATTTCCTTCATGAGTGATAGACAAGGTGGAAAAGGAAGTAATACTTGAAGTCATGGTGAAGGAATCATATGATTTGATTAAGAAAGTGGATGTGGAGAAGTTGAAGATTAATCCAAATGGGGTACAAGTTGAGACTTATATACATTGGATTCAATTGGATGATGCCTTAGAGATCAAATCAAAGAAGGAATCACCACCTTTTATAGTCGAGTTTGTCAAGACATGCAACCCTCCTTGGAGAGACGAAAGGGGTGAAAGAAAGATCACCTTGAACAAATTGCTCCCAAGAAAATGCCGAACAAGGGAGAAAGGTATCTTGAAAATACACAAGATTTTTGACAATGGATGATGTGGTAAGGTCATCTAGCTACCGACGTTAAGGAAGCGCTTGTTGGGAGGCAACCCAACCAATTTTCGTTCTTTTGTTTAATTGCTTTTAGTTGCTTTGATTTTGAATAAATGTCTAGTTTTTTTGGATTTTTGTTTGGAGGAGGAACTACAAGATCGCGAGGAGTAATGACGCACCGCCTACCTATTTGACAAACTTAGTCTCAATTGACTAAGTTTGGGGGGAATGGCCGGTATTCGGTGCTTTGGTTTACTCTATTCTTCTATCTCTCTATCTTAGTTTACATTGTTTATTAGTTTAGCTTAGTTTAGTTTGAATTTAAATAATTTGGTCTTTCGATTTGGTTGTATAATAATATTGGTCTACCTCTACTTTGAATTTGGATGATGTTTGGATTTATTTTTATTTCTATGAAATAGTTGTTGATGAATCATTTTTGTTTGGATATGTACAATGGTTTGGTATGAATGGTGGTGCTAGTGGATAAATGTGATAATTTTTCTTGATATATTGGTTTGTGGAAAGATTGGTGGATATGAGAACTTTATTGGCTTTGTTATGCTCAATTACTTGGTGGTGTTGTATTGATGTGTAGTAGGTGCAAATAAGGAATGGAGAGCGGTGTGATCATGTCTACCGATGGGTAACTCTTTCTAACGTTTTTCCTACCATTTAGTTTCAATTCAATTGTTCATGGCATGTAGATTGTTAACTAGGATGTTGTGTGCTTGTGTTGTGTTTGTGTGATGAACCCAAACTAGAATTGGAGATTTGAATCATGATTTACTTTGTAAGGCTTGAGATTTTCTTTGACCAATGATAGGGCATAATCTAGTTGTTAAGGCGTGCTCGAATTGAACTTTTGAATTGCCGAGTTTTGTGCGAGGTTAATGCCTAGGACTTGATAAAAGCCGAGAGTTTTTTAGACTTGATATTGTCATACTTTGATTGGTTGTGAGTGGCATGGTTGAGAGCACAAAATCTATAACTTGAATATATTCTCTATCTATTGGACACGAGTTTGGTAACTAAAAGATGATCTTAGGCCATCGATTCCTAGTCCTACCTTTTCACTTCGGGAGTATAAGGTAGTTGATATCATAATTTTGCCCTTCATATCTTTGACCCCTGTGATTGTGCTTAAATGGAGAATTTTCTTTGAAAATATTAAGACAAAATTTGGGGGGATTGAGTGTACGAGGGTGAATACGGAGATGAGAGTTGGGTTGGAAATTGTTTTGATATCTTTGTATGGCAAGTGTGAGGCATGAAAGTTTGAAATAAAGGATTGATGTGAATCCTAAGTAAAGGATTGATGTGAATCCTAGGAAATTAGGCACCAACAAAAATTTTCGGTGCTTGGAAAATAAAGAAAAAGAGAAAAAAAGAGAAGCACCATGAATAAAAATGATGGTGTTGGAAAAAAAATGAGAAAGAAATGAAAAAGAAAGAAAAGAGAAAGAAAAAATGACAAAATATGAGTGTTGTGAATGAAAAAGCATCAAGGTTAGAAGTGGATTGAAGAGAATAAGTTTGGGGGTTTTGGGATATGGAGAAGTTCGTCACTTTAGCCAAAACCACCTACCCTTTAGTAAGCCTTGTTATAACCGAAAACAAAGACCTTTTTTATTTTAGGAGCCAACTCATTGTAGTATAGTGGTGAGAATTGTTTCAAGCCTATGGAAATTGTGCTCAATATCTTGGGAATGAGTGAAAGTCCATCAATCCCTAAAACACGTAAGGGAGTGCTTTCATTTCTTTATCCAACGTTGATGAGTGGTTTGAGTCGTTAGCATTAACCGTGTCACAAAGTTAGGTGATAATCTCGTTCGATAAGAGCATGCCAAGATGGCTATGATGAGCTATGAGGTTGTTTGATGAAGTTTATTGATTGCTTTACTTTGTTTTGATTGAGGACAATCAAAAGTTCAAGTTTGGGGGATTATGATATGTGTGTAAAATGAACTATTTTTTGATGTGTGAGCGTGCATGTTTGTGGCCATTTTACCCTCATATCATATGCTTTCGTTGTTCTTTTGTCTTGTTTTCGTGTTTGAAATGTTGTAGTACGTGTTTTGAGCATAATATGGCATATTTGGTGGAGTTTTGGAGGAAAATCGTCCGAGTTTGGAGTCCGAGGAGGTTAGGTTCGTCCGAGCGGAGCGAAAGGAGAGTTTCGGAGGCTTGGAGGAGTCGCCCTGCCGAGCGAAGCAGGCTCGGCCGAGCTGAGCCAGACAGAGGGCTCGCTCGGTCGAGCAGTGCAGGCTCGACCGAGCCTTGCTGACAGAGAGCAGGCTCAGTCGAGCGGTTCTGGCTCGGCCGAGCCAGAACGGGTTTCCCAGGTTCTCCAAAGTTCCAGGAAGTCTCGGGCGAACCATGGTTGGCTCGGGCGATCCGAGGCCTTGTTTGCTCGTCTATAAAAGGGGAAAATCAGTTAATTGAAGAATTTTTGGCCAAAATTAGGATAACCGTCACGATACTTCTCCCTAGATTCATCTCCAAACCCCTCCCCAACCAAAATCAAGGGGAATCAAGCCACATTCCTTCCATTTGGTGAAGATTGAAGAAGGAAGAGAGGTATATTGGATTCAAAGAAGACAACCGAAGAAGATCAATCGTTGACCTTGAAGTTTTGTAATGAATTATTTCAATTTCCACTTTGTAACGTACTTAACTCATGGTATGGAGAACTAATTTCATTAGTGAGTGTTGTAATACGGATATTGTGATGAATTGAATCGATTATGCTTGTTTACTTTCCTATGAGGGGTTGATTTGCACTTGAGCTTGTTCTTGCCTATTAGGTGTAGGTAATAGCCAGCCTTTAGGTAGTTGACGTGAACGTTGCAGCCAACACGCGGACAGAATCGTCGTGATAAGTGCATAATCTTATAATTCTAGTTCCAGCGGTGCTAGGATTGTAGGGCAATAATCCACGGTCGGTTGGGAGTGGCCTAGGAGTTAATAACGTAGTTGTTTGCAACTTCTAGAGTCATATACCGCTAGTTATCCGTAGCAAGTGACTAATGATATTAGAGTCGGTTGCTCAACCTCATAAGAATTTAAATTGTTTGCAACATGACTTGATTTAATTTGGATCGATTGAAGTTTACAAACACTCACTATCTTCTAAGATTGTCGGACTTGTTATCTTAATCTACCATTGATTGAATTATATTATTGGAGAAGTTAGCAAGTAGTTTAATAATTGATTGTTGCATTTAAAGCTTAGTTATGATTCATTGCCTAGATAGATGAAAACCAACCACTATTGAGTAATCTAGCTAGTGATGCCTTTCAATTGAGTAGATCATATCCACTTGAGCGAATAGAAAAGAGACCGGATTGATAAATTTAACGTATTAATTGTGTGCTTTACACGGCTATCACCTGCGTATTTTAGAAATAATACGAGGGGCTGAGTACTTTTGTACCCCGTGGAAACATGCCCGAAAACATACAGCTTAAATAAGAATGATATGCAACTCACACAGATAAGCACGGGGTTTTGTTGGAAAAAACCATGTTATCTAAATCATTTTATTTTGCACGTGCTATCTAACATGTTATTATATCTGTTTATCGATGTGTAACTGGAAGCTGGCCCACTTCCCAGTTACGATGATTAGTTAGGAATGAATAACACACTCAACCCACTATCATCAAAGTGCACTAATCTCAGAACACACAGCATCGAGATCCGATCGTATAAGAAAAATCAATTAACTTTCTCTTCAGGGTTTATGGTAACCACCATTTCACCCGAGCTTATTTTCTTTCCAGGGTTTACGGTTACCACCATTTCACCCAAGCTCACAAACATAAGGTAGCTAACCTCAACACAATTAATAAGAGTAGCTAAAGTACTATACGTACATGGTTCTTGTCTCATTAATAACTCTCTGTTGTTAGCAGTCAAACAGATGACAGATATAATAGCGCAAAAATATTTGCATAGCAATCAGTTAAAACAAGGTATTTTCACACGTTTTGAATATAAAAGCACGTTTTCATATTATACTGAAATAGTTCCCACCTGGTGTTAGGCTTCAGTGAGTCAGATGCTTCCCGTTAAACGTGAAATTGAGCTCGACCCCTTAACAACTATCCTCCTACAATGAACGCAATATAACCCAATTAGGATGGACGATCTAAGACAGACATTAAATCTTAATCATCTCTAAGTAACACTTCACCAACCAATCTCATGCTAGAACTTCACTTGCTTCAAAATCCAAATTCAAGCGAATCAACTCAAGTTCTAAGGTTCAATATTATAAACAAACACCCCTTCATACTCATTTCATGCTTCTCTAATCATATATTGAACTCATAAATCGACTATGACTCGAAATAGATCAAGATCGGACAAATAAACCAAGTTTCTCCCCTCTGAAAAGCCCTGTCGATCAACAGGGAGTTCTGTCGATCGACAGGAAAGCAGTTGACACAAAACAGGCAAGTCGACATAGCTTCCCAATCTTTTTCCCCTGGCGTATGTCCCTGTCGATCGACACACACCCTGTCGATCGACAGGTGTGTGTCGATTTGATCCTTCGGTCGAGCAAGCCACCATGTTGATCGACACTCAGTCCATCGATCAACACGGGTCGTCTTCTCCAAGCTCTCGCGCGGGCTGCACGTGCGACCTCCGATAACTCACCAAAAACACACATGCAAGACCATCTAACCACACTAGCATGCTCTTCACTCATCCTAGACCACGAAACATGCTTCAAAGCAAGAAAAATGAAGGAAAAACGAGATGGGTGGAAGATCACCGGAATCCTCTTCCTTGCAGCGGCGGCGGTGATTTCCTGCGACAAAGCTCACGTCCAACGGTACCACAATGCTATCTAGGAGGTAAGGAACACAATTATACAAGTCTTAGCTCGAGATATACTCACAATAATGAGCTATAATTTCTGAAACTCGAAATCTTACCCACTCCGACGAGCTCACTTCTCTCTTACGTATCTCTTCCGATCTGTGACCTCACGGAGTGTACCTTAGCTCTACGGAAAGCTCGAAGAACAAGCTTTGCAACAGTGGTGGTATCGTGGCCGGCGACAGACTGAAATGGCTGGAATCTTGCCAGAAAGGGTGGCAGCAAGAAGGGGTTTGCTAGGGGGGTTACGATTTTGGAGAGAGGGAGAGAGAGAGAAATCCTATTTTCCTAATTTTCTCCTTTTTTTGTATTTTCCTTCTTGCATAATAATCCGAAATGAGTTTTGAGGTGTCACTAACATCACATGCAAAGTGACACCTATCACTACATGCATAAATCCATATTTTCCAATTTAATTCCATTATATAAATATCCCAAATGAATCCATATTGATCTAAAAAATTAATATCTTATTTCACGGGTCTCCGAAAATTAATCCGATCGATTCCTACTCATCCATAAATTATTCCGAGCATTTACTTAGCTCGATATAGGAAATTGACTTCTCGAACACAAAAACTAAATTTCAAAAGCTCTCAGATAAAATAATGCACCATCTAAGGAGAAATTCATTTCATTAAATTAATCAAGCAGTAAGTTAGCTTAATTACACCCGGGATATTACATGATACCAAATGCTATAATAAACCAAAAAATAAACAAGTCCAAGATCATCTTCCCACTTGAAGTGATAATTTTTTGGGAACAAAAATGAATAAAAGATTGTGCAGTTCTATAAACACTTACACCATACTACTCTTCTAGTTTGCCACCATTATCAAATGAATCAATAATTGTAAATTATTAAACTTGTAGTTCTTAATAATTTATTAAACTTGTTGTTTGCCAATTATTATTTGTAAATAATTATCATGTTTGTTGATTGAAAGATGAAGCATCACCAATTAAGTATATAGAGAGCGTAGTAGAGAGGTATTCCCATAAAATGTGTCTCGACTAATTGGAATTTTTTTAATGTGAAACACCTCACAGCAGAGGAACTCTCAAATACTACTCGTAGAATTGCAAGATCATGAGCAAATTGGTTGTATCGACTCTTCCCAACAACTATAAGCTACAACCCATACCCGCAACAATTGGAATTTCACTTAGATTAATTATCCTACCATTGCAAAGTTGTCCAGCCCACACATCAAACTGATGCTACATTATTTAACATAAAACATTGAAGAAAAAGTTGAGAGGGAGAATTAACCTTCTAGCAAGTGATGTAATTGATGCGATAGACCCATTTCTTGTGGTAGGCTTGAACAACTTTCGCATGCCTTTGGATTTTTCTTGGCACTATAAAGTATGTGGTTCAGCATTTTTGCCGCTTGTAGGTTTGTAAATTCTTCCATTTTTTCAAGAGTAGTAAGGAGGAGATGCGTGATTTCTTTCATATTTTTGTTGTCGCACCTCCGTCGAACGGTGAATTTCGGTGGAGAGATGAGCTAAGGGTTTGGATTTTTAGGCTGAAATTGAGAGGACTGAGTTTGGGGATATTCTTTAAATCTAAAAGTGTATCTCTAATTTTCTTTATTATTTTATATTTCACACAACATGAAAATATTGGAGGGAAGTTATTTTAACTTTAAAAAAATGACATTTTCATTAGAGAGGAAAACTTTTCCCCACACTTTATATTTACTGTTAACAAAACTATTTTTAATATTTCAAAATATATTTTAGTTAAAAAATATAATTATTAATCTTTTAAAATTATTTTTTGCTCACACCTGTCACTATATATATAGTATTACAACAGATTTTAGTACATGCGAGGAAAATAGTGTCACACTAGGAAAAATTTATAGTAGTAACGTCCTAGAAGATCTTGTCTGAAGTTTAGCAAATACGAAATGCTCGCATGGAGCTACGCTGCCGACAAAGTACCAAGAAGACAAAAGAGGAAAATGGGAACTATATGTTGGGTATTTGGTATTAAAGTAATTTGGAGGAACCAAATTGATTTATATTTTGTGATGATTGATAAATTTTCTAATTGATTGATTGATTAAATATGATAGAACATGTACCCTATTTATAGGATTTACATAAGTATAGATAAAGAGACACTTTGACCATATTAAATACAATTCATGCATTCAACTAGTTCATGTATCTTCATAATTCATAAATCTCCATCTTCATGTATCTTCCAAATGCATCTTCTTGATTCTTTCAAGTAGGTAAGTTGAAGGTTACTTTAGGATTCTAAATTAACCTTTCAACACTATATTTTCCTATTTGCCTCAGAGCGAGACCACCTGAGTTCGTCTCCTCGGCCGTGGGCATGCCGAGTGTGAGCCAAGTTGCCCGAGAGGTGCTTCCTTGCCCCCACTAAATCTTGAATATCACTTCAAAGTTGGCGGATTTGATATGCCTTCGAAAATTTTCTAAGAGTTTCTTGTTTGCATTTTTTTGTGGATTTTCTTTCTATATCGGTTCCTAGATCATCGTAACATGTGCTTGACCCTCTTCATAATCTGTTGGAAGTATCGAGAAGGATCCGAAAGGAGCCGGAAGTGAAAAATAGTTAGAATACTTTTTTCTTTATAATTTCTGTTAAGACTCACGTGAGTTGCATGTGCCATGCTCACGTTTTCTGACTTTGCTATTTGTATCTTGTGTTAGCTCATTTTGTGAGTAGATTTGAATGAAATAAAATTAGTTTTCCCTATATTCTCTCCCAATATTACATATTTTCTTTCTCTACTCTACAAAATTCAACATGGTATCAACGAGCCAGGTTGCGATTCGGTGAATTGAAGGTTGAGATGGAATCAGCCACATCAATGGCTGATGCTGACGACGATGAACCACCTGATTTGGGTGTTCTCCCTCACGCGCACGAATCGGCGCTCTTAGCCTCGTTCGACGATGTTCAGGCTCTGCGGGTGGCGTGGAAGTCCGATCAACGGTCGGCGACTTCCTTGCGCAATCTCTGCGTGTTTCTGGCTGCGAGAGGTTCGCGCTTTCACCGAACTGTGGATTTTTGGTTTCGGTGTGTTCTGGAGATTTTAGGAAATTGGGTGCGTGCCCCAATTTCAACAGATTTGGGGATTTTTGAATCGCCCATTGATTATTCGCGATTTAGCTGCAATTGGGGGTCCTCGTGGCGTGGGCTCGCTTATTTGAGGCGTGTGGTGCCTGCTACCGGTGCCATTCTTCGAAGAGTCGATGTGCGAGGCTGCCAATTTGGGCGTGGTTCTGTAATCTACGTTTGTAAGTCTGCTTATTGATGTTGCTATGACTACATGTAAACGTGTTGGGAGATTGTTCCTTGGTTTGGTTGAAGTTTACGGAATTGAATTGAGTCGCTAGTTTGCTGTTTTTTTTTCCTTGGTTGGTTCGTCATTACTGGTGCTGCTGTTGCCTTTTACCTCATTGTTACTATTCATTGTTGGATGATGATGATTGTTGGTGCTTTGGTCAAACAATTTTGCTGCTGGTTTGTTCTTGTTGCTGCCACAAATTGTGGTTATTTTGCGCCCTACTGTTGGAGTTGTCTGAGCTGTTGGGAGCTTTGTTGCTGCTCTACTTTGGCTGCTGTTTTAGCCTGCTGCTGCGACATTTTGCTGCTGTGTTGGATTGGTTTTCTACTTACTACATGTCTGTTTGTGGAGTGATGTTTTATTATTTGACCAAGTTCTATTGTTGATGGTCTGACCTTTGAAGGTGTACGGCTGTTGGTTCTTGCACATTTTTGTGCTGTGTTTTGGTTTGTGTTTGATGAGGAGGTTGCAGGGTCTTTTTCTGCATAATATCTTTGTCATTTGGATGGTGTTGTCTAGTTGGATGTTGCACATTCCCTGCTATCTTGCTGCTGTTCTGCTGCATATATTTGGATGGGTGCAGATTCACCCTGTTGTTGGTTTATAACCGTTTGTCTTGGTGTTGTTGATGGTAACACACCTGATGTTTACTACACGATTGATTGATGTGGTTTGATTTTTGTGCTTTATGCATAAATATTGGACATTGAGTATAGCTACTTGATGCTTCTGCTGCTCGTGTTCTTGGATTGATCTTGCTTGATGCTTCTGCTGCTCAGATCTTAATGCTTTATGAATTTTTACTGGATTAGCTGACTTTTTCAGCTTTGGTTTGGCCATTGTGCCATTGATGCTTTATGCATTTTTACATGGATATGGTGATGATATCTCACCTTTAATTTGGCTTTTGCCATTGGATGATTTGGCATTTGCCATTGGATTAGGGAATTGAATTTTCCTTTATTACTTGTGTCCAAGTTGGACATTTCTGCTATGCACCCATGTCCACCTTGAGGGGGGGGCGTTGGAAGTATCGAGAAGGATCCGAAAGGAGCCGGAAGTGAGAAATAGTTAGAATATTTTTTGCTTTGTAATTTCTGTTAAGACTCACGTGAGTTGCATGTGCCATGCTCACGTTTTCTGCCTTTGCTATTTGTATCTTGTGTTAGCTCATTTTGTGAGTAGATTTGAATGAAATAAAATTAGTTTTCCCTATATTCTCTCCCAACATTACATATTTTCTTTCTCTACTCTACAAAATTCAACAATCCTTTAAAAATCTTGCTAAACTTTGAGTTTCGAGCTTACTTGACCAAGTTATTTTTACCCCTAACAATGCATTTGCAATATTACAGTTGCTGTTACAAATTTATAGTTGCAAATCACTCTTATTTCATGAAATTTACTGTTGCAACTACTCTTATTTTCGTACTTTGATATATTATTGAACAAGTAAAATTAACATAACTACTGATGTTTGACAAACTTTAGATCAAGCTATTCAAAGTTATCATCGCATTTATAAGCAACGAATTCTTCCTCTGTTCGTCGTTCAAGTTTTCGGGAGTCCGATGAATAATTCGGTCTCCACCTCATGAGTAGTTGGTTGAAATGCTGGAAAAGCAGCGACCTGCAACTGCAACTTTTCGCACTGCATATTTAAATCAAATAAATAAGAAATTTAAAAAATGTTCAATCCTAATTATGATCACATAAACAATTTTTAACTACAAAGTAAAAGCTAATTATTAAGAATAATTATCAACCCTATTTGGGTACAATTTACTCCACTTAAAAATATAAAAAAAAAACTAAATAACAAGAAACATAAATTTAAAAAAAAATATTTCAAAAAACTGAAGAATATTATAGTGAAATATTAAATGAAACAAAAAATTTCATCTATTTATTCCTTATTAATCTGATTAAAAATCCCCGTTCATATTCTCGGCCATGTTTTGCAATAAAAAATTGGAAATAGAATGCAAGAATTTTGGTGTCAAATCCCTACCTTTTCTCTTAACTCCATGTTTTCTCTGATTAGGTTATTTTCCTGCATCACCAACTGGCCAATTCCATTCACGGATCAAAACATGAAATATATTTAAATATTGGGAAATTCTATCTTTAGTATCATTAATAATATATATATATATATATATATATATATATATATATATATATATACCTGTCCCTTCAACAGATCAATTTGCTCTTTATACACTAGATTCTGCAAAAGAGAGAAAATGATTCATAAATGGTTGATAATTTTCAATTTTGATACACTATTGTTCATTACTATCTTTTAGTAATTATTAACTTGGATGAATTATTCCATAATTAAATCGTAAAGATAGTTATTCATCATAATTATATATAAGCAGCCCTACATAATATTGCACATTGAATTAACACAAAAAGTTTAAATAAATAATAAATATTCAGCTGCAACACTTTTGAACATGTATCAACAAAAATAATACAGTAATAAATTTCTTTGCTATGCAAAATATTGAAAAGACATTTGTTTTATGCATCCCAAATTATTTTTATTTTCTTATTATCAAACTAATAATCCTAAAATTTGATTCATTCATCATACCAAGATCATTACATTTGGAGCAAAATAAAGTTTTTCAAGCTAAAGTTTTTGCTGAGTTACCAAAATGATTCAAAATCCAATAATATCATATCAATACCTAAATAATTAATTAGGATATTAAAAATGTAGCATGCTAATTTTCTTAAAGCATCACGAATGCGACATGACATATGAAATTAACGTATATGATGTAAAGCTCTCACGAGTGATGATGATGCATCAAAACAACAACGTTGCATATTCGGACGAGTGTTTAGAATTATATTACTCATTATTTTGATATGTAATAGTCATATGTGTTTTCGGTGAGCCATGTCATCTTAACAAAACCTAAAAAATCAATTATATTTTACTAGATAACCTGACTAATAATTTTAAGTATCACATGAAAAATACCGAAAACAAAACATAACGATATATGGTACCTTTTGGGCTCTGATGTTGCATAAACTTCTTTCCAAGTGTTGTTCCAGGTGCTCGAGTTCACTAAGAGAGCAAGAATCCAAGTTTTCTCCCGACAACTTTCTGATAAATAAAATTTGATCACGTGTTCATGCATACATGCACGAAGAATCTGGTAATAATTAATAAGAAAAGATGTCCGAATTGGATATGCATAACCTCTTACAATCTTCGACAACCTCAATCTCCTTGTATAGGTTAGCTGTCTCGTCTTTCAAATACTACCATCATTGAACAACATGTTAGTATTACGATCAAATGCACATTCTTCTCGAACAAGGGAAGGAAATTAGATTGATCCAAGACCTCTCTTTAGGAGATGATTATGCATGAAATGTCTACTTTGGGAAGTCATATCCCTAAGACATGTCTAAATCTGAATTTAAAATATCATATAGTAGGGTGAATCTTCCTCACAGATAACTTTAACACAAATTTAGGATCTTAAAAATGTACATAAGTATCGATATAAGTAAATCTATCCTAGTTTTGAGTCAAACTACATATGTTGATAAACTTTTCAATAAGCTTTCTATGTGTGACTCTAAACCTGTTAATGTCTCACTTGATTCTCGGTTTGTTATGAATAATTTGTCATATGCAAATGCTATCGAATCAGTATTGTAACTCATGGTATGTACTCATTCCAACATTGCATACACGGTAAGTTGTTTAAGTAGATATATGTCTAATTCTGGTAAGTCCTATTGGAAAGATTTTAAGTGGCTTCTTCGATTCCTAAAGTTTTCTTCACATATTGGTTTGGGATTTTTTAAATGCTCTGAAGGTGTCAGATTGATAGGTTATGTAGATTCCAATTAAACTAATGATAGGGATAATAGAAAGTATACTACCTCCTACTTGTTTACCTTATATGGTTCATGCATTAGTTGGAAATCTCAACTTCAATCTATTGTCTATTACCGAATTTGAATATGTTGCTATTGTGCTATATAGAGAGAGAGAGAGAGAGAACATCTAGATGCTAAACCCGTTATCTTTTCTGACAGTCAAATCTAATATTTAATTGTGCAAGAACCTTGTATTTCATGACAAGAATAAGCACATTAATGTTAGATTTCAATTTTTTTTAGATGTAGTAGATAAAGAGCTAGTATCATTTTAGAAAATCATAATTCAGTTTTGAACAATAAGACGCAATCACAAAGAATGCAATCAAGATACAACAATGTAAACCTTGGTAGCAATTACCAGGTACAATACAATCAACTAAACACATAGAGCCACAAAGCGATCCTGATAAGCTTTAAATATAATGACAGTCTCCACACAAAAAATAGAAAGAAAACATGTACACCACAGAGGTGAAATGATAGGGATGGGGTAAATGGACAAAAATTCACAAGATAGGGGTATCGGGACAAGTGCTTTGCAGCGGAAACACATAAGCATCAAGATCACACAAAAAAATAGAAAACACAATCCTTTCGCGCCCTGGGGTGTCGACGATATGTAAGAGTCTTTCAGTGGCGACCCGAGCGAAGTTTGGGATGCCCGTGGCTCTAATACCATAGTTGGGACTTTTACGAGAACTCCATCCCTATATCTCGACACTAAGCAACACACCTACGAAACTCTCGGGGTGCAAAACTCAAATATTAGTAAGATATTGTTCGCTCTCGCCGTTACAACCCCTTGCGATTTTATTTTTTGAGCGCATTCTGAAAATGCCATGAACTATTGGAGTTAGGTAGTGTGAATAATGAGGATTCCTTAGTCATGAAAACCTGGGGAGGATGACATAGAAGATGAATTTCAAAATGAACAAGGTTAAGCTGAAAATGAGCATCATGTAGACTCAAATAACTATCAATTGGCTACGATAAGATCTAAAAGGTTCTAATTGTGAATAAAAATTTTAATGATTTTAAATTAGCCTGGCTTGCTTTCAATGTGTTTGAAGCTTTAGATGGAAATGAGCCTAGGTCTTACCAACAAGCTATCAAGTCTAGGGATTCCAAGTTATGGACTAATGTTATTGAAAATGAGATAAATGATCTTTATGCTAATAAAACTTGGACTGTAATTAAGAGAGACCCTTCTGTATCAATAGTAGATTGTAAGTGGATGTTGTAGCAAAAGGCTTTGTAACGCCCGACAAATTTTGTTCTTTTATGCAACATAAATAAAAATTTGATAAAAGGACTATCCGCTATTCACAATTCAAGCCGAGTAATATAAGATAAGATAAATTGAGACACATCAATTAAATACAGCGAGAATCATTATTATTATTTTTGAAAATTAAACTCAATAGAGTATACGGTACAATAATTAATTGGATGATTCTAATTGGAGACTCATTTTTGCTAAATGTAGCCCTTTAAAAAATAAAAATTTAAAATATATTGTGTCATTACAATTTTAACCCTGTAGCCCCCAATTCAAAATTTAATTAAAATAATTAAAATTCAAATTCAAATACGTAGCCCTATCTAAATTTAAACCTAAACCTCAAAAAATAAATTTTCACTGAGTTGACGTCGCCAGCCAACTTGTTATTGATTTTGCCTTGAAGATTTTATATCTAACTTATATGAAGATTTCTCACAAACTCTGGTCGATGAACTATTAAGGTAGGAATTGTAATTTATCAAAAAAAAATTAAGATGTTTTTTTTTTTTGTTTGGATAAAGCCGACTGGATTTGGCTGCCTTCTAATAAGAAATATGTTATGGCAAGCCTTAATTTCAATCTAGTCATGTAGGTTCTGGTATGGTGAAGATTACGTCTATGTTTCCATATACTTGAGTTCTTCTAAATATAATTTCCCTCAGATTTGGTGAGATGAGGAAGTGTATGTGTTCCCATTTGAGTTCTAAATATAATTTCCTCCCTCGATTTGGTGAGATGAGGAAGTTGCTGAGAATGGCGCACAGTAAATTATGAGACTTTTTTTTATTTTTTTTATATTCCTAATGTTTTGGGGCATTCCAACAATTGTTTTGGGAGAAGATAAATAGGTGATGTTTAATTTGTGAAGAAAAGAAGGTTTGAAAAATAAAATAAAAAAAACCTTTGGAATTGGATGAGAAGCAGGTTCCGCCATTTTCTTGTTTTTCCGAGAAGTTAATGACTCATTTTGGGGTTATGGTTCAAATAGTGATGGGGCTACATTTTTTATTTTAATTATGTTAATTAGATTTTAAATTAGTGATTGCAGGGTTAAAATTGTAATAATATAATAAAACTTAAATTTTTATATTTTAAAGGGGCTACATTTAGTAAAAATGTGGCTGTATTTAGAATCACCCTAATTAATTAAATACTGTGATTGTTGAATTGTAGAGCTACGATGAATTCAAATAGCGGTAAGACATTAAAGACGTTGGTTTTTATTTATATTTTTACCAAATTTATTGATATAGAGATTCGAATTGGTTTTTGTCATCTTCACATGAAATTGTATTCGTTTTAAACAAGAACACAATTGATGAAGGTATTTTTTATAATTTGCTTAGTATTGCACGTTTCAATTTTATTTGAGATGGTTTTTCATATTTTTGTATATTATAGTCATGTAAACATGCATCACGTAATACATTAAATTTGATTATTTATAATTATATATAGTTCCTAAAATTTATTGTTAAAGTTTCAAATATTAAGCATGTACATTTGTATATATTCATGTGTTGTGATTTTAATTTTTTTTTTTTTTTTTTTGTTATTGGAATATGCTTTTCTCAAATTTTTATGGTGTGGTTGAATTCTATAGAGAATATGCAAGAATTAATGGATTGGATATTCATCTATCGAGTTCAAACAACCAGGATGCCTTAACTACGTTGTTGCAATAATTAAGTCTCTAAATGTGCATTAATTAAGTCTGTAAATTTGTATTTTCAAGCCTTTAAGCTCGCAGTATATATTTCTTATTTTATAATTGTAAAATTTTGGAGAATGTAGATATATGTTGCAGCAGTATTTAAGACTGCATATTTGCAGTATTTAACCATGTGTATTTGCAAAAAAAAATGTTGATAAGCAAGTTCATTTTTTTATTTGTCCTTTTTAATTAGACATTAATTACTTCAAATATTTATATCATATACAGTAACTAAATTGTATAAAATGTAATTTTTTTATTAATAAACAAATTGATTTTTTATTTATTAACTTTTTAAATTACTTAAAATATGAAATCATGAAGAAAAAGCTAATTAATTTTAAAATGCGATGATTTATAGCTCGCATCCATAAAACTAGGAAGAAAATAAAAGTTATTTTTGAAATATAGTATTCTATGAATCAAATCCCACGAAATTAAGGAAAAATCCCAAAAAATGCAACTTTTTCCCAAACAAATGCAATATTTTTTCTAAATAATTCAAAATTTTTAATTACGGAATAAATCTTGAAATAATGAAATCCTAGGTAAGTGAGGAAAATCATATTTACAAATTTGCCCTTTTATACAACTTTTTTATAGTAAAAATGGCATCGATTTTTTTTTTAAAAAAATTATCAACGAATTTCTATTAAAAATATCAAATATGAATCATTAATTCTTTAATTTCATGGTACAAATTTGGTTTATAACTCATCAAATATGTGTTTCAGATTATAATGCACCCATATATATATATATATATCGAGAGAGAGAGAGAGTGGTGATCATATGAGAAATGTTGTTAGTATGAGAAATAAGAATGAACAAAATTTAAGATAAAAGTGAACAATTTTTTCGATAAAATGATACTCCCTCCGTCCCGCCTGAATTGGCATGTTTCTTTTCGGCACGGAAATTAAGAGTTGTGAGTGTAGAATAAGTTAGTGGGGTTAATATTTTATTGTTGAGTGTGAAAAAGTTGCCATTTTTAGAAATGTGTCAATTTGGTTGGGACGCCCAATTTGGTAAGTATGTCAATTGTAGTGGGACGGAGGGAGTAACTAAAAATACAATGACGGAAATCAAAGTTAAAAATTAAGAATATTGAAGATAAAATGAAAACAAGTTTTAATGCGTAATTTAGATGTTAAAATGAAGATTTTTGAAAATGAAGATTTTGATGTTAAAAATGCACTATTTTGATGTTAAAATGTAGTATTCTCATTTCTCATACTAACTACATTTCTCACCTGATCACTACCTTATATATATATATATATATATATATATATAAGGTAGTGATCAGGTGAAAATAGGAGTTACTATGAGAAATAAGAATAGATCTCGCGCATCTATCTCATCAAATCGACGAACGGGGTTCATTCTCAGCAAATTAAAAAACGCGGCATTTTTGCCCCAATATCCTGCAGTTTTAACCTTTAAGGGCTAAAACTGTAAAAAACTCAAACACAAACAACAACTTGCATTTTAAGCTCGATTTACTTCATTTTTAGCCTAATTTACTTCATTTTTAGCTCGATTTACTTCGTTTTTACATAAATACGAATTAAAAAATTAAACATCTTCTTCTTCAAAACAGCAACACGAGCGTAGTCTCTATAAAACTCAATACCAACATCAACAGTTCTAAAAACTCTGCCCTTAAAATGCTTCATCTCATCAACACACTTTGGAATAAATGAACCTGTAAGATACAAAAATGCACAAAGTTAACACTAAAGATGCACAATATAATAGTAAAAATGAACGTCGATTTGATCACACACTTTGGAATAAATGAACCTGTAAGATACAAAAATGCACAAAGTTAACACTAAAGATGCACAATATAATAGTAAAAATGAACGTGGATCTGAATAAAATAATTTTTTAAAACAATATTCATGCAGAATAAACAAAGTCGAGATCGAACACGCATGCGAAATCCAGAAACAAAGAAAAAAATATGATCGGCAGAAGAAATATAAATCATCGAACGAAGAAGGAAGAATAAATCAAATCGCGCGAAGAAATGAATAAAAAATCTAATGAGATATGATTTCAGATTTTAAAAAAAAGCTAAAGTTACAAAATGACCTTAATTTTGCAAAACTGCAGGATAATCGAGGAAAACTGCACACGGAGTGAAATAGATCATGAGCGTTGAAATCACAAAATCAAAGGCTGAGATTTATTCTCATTTCTCATACTAAAAACTATTCTCATATGATCACTACTATATATATATATATATATATATATATATATATATATATATATATATTTTAATGGAATCAATTATTTTTTGGTGAATATATATTCTTGCCTTATAAACAAGGCAAGACCCACATGCTATATACATATATTTTGGGGTTTAATTTCCAGCTTTGTGAAGAAAGTTTATATGAGAATTTATGGGAGAAAAACTAGAATCATGTTTTCTTATTTATCAAGAATAATTCTGATGCAAATTCCGAAATTAATATTTATGGCCTGAGTCGTTATTTTCGGCCCCTTGCTAATAGACTTGGAATTAATTTCCAAACTATGGTCTATTCTACAATTTATTTTTAAGACATGAACCATCTACTATATTTAAGGATATAATAGTGTAAAATAAGAGAGGAGATATAATCAGGAAATTTGTAAGATGAGTGCATAATATTACATAGTTGAATACTCTATCACTCTCCCTCCCTCACTACACCTACGACCCCTACGGACTACCCCTTCATCCCCTTCTCCCATTTTTGCAAATTAACAAACCCAAACCTCCATTGAAACACCTGAGGCCAGCAACAAAAACTTGAAATAACACCACCTACTTCTTCTTGAATCATCTAAGCTCATGAACTAAAATACTCCCACACCTCCCTCTATCCAAATATCAAGAAAGCCCCATCATCCATGGAGTATTAGAGTTCAACTATCACCAAGGAAGAAGGAAAGAGGCTTGATTCTTGAGGATTTGGAAGCTACACAAGGAGAGAAATACAAAAACACCAAGATTGAAGTAAGGAGAGGCCCATATTGTAGAATTTCGAATTCCACCCAAATCTTAAAATTCTCACCTCAAGTAATTAATACCATTCCTAGACTTATTTTAGTGCTCTTAAAGTAATTATAAGGTTGCATATAGGACCAAGAAGCCACATTTGAAATTTGGTAGCATTTGGTTGAGAATCCGGCTAAGATTTGCTCAAATAATGGTGATGTTGGTGTTGATAGTATAAGATAGAACACTTGTATAGTTAATAGAGGCGAAGATCTATGATTATATGATGATATGAGAACTTGTTAAGTTCTAAAATTAATGATCCAAGATGATGAAGCATACTTGTACCCGTTTTGTGATAATTTTTTAAAATGTTATACTTGAATGTCCTTGGAAGGTTCCAGATTTGGAAATTTTTAAAAATATGTTGTGGTTCGAAAGTTATATTCATTAAAAGATCATGTGGCAATCTGAATTGTACCTTGTTTAACAATTTTGAACTAGCATTTTCCCTTCATATAAAATTCCCAAATTTTTATACCATGTTCTACACACCGTGCAATATTTTTAATAAAAGCTTCATGCCCTTACTCTTATAAATTAATAATAAAAATTCCCTGAAGTGCATATCCTGTTTTACTGAACAACTAGTTTTTATTAGAAAATAGCCAAAGTTCGACATCACCATCTTCAAACAAAAATTGATTTTAATGAACCACCACTTTGAGGTTGTTCACCTTAAAATTTAGTTTTTGCATTTTAAAAACCAGATCCAAATAATTTGTCTAACATCCCATCTTACCCCATATTGTGAAAAATATGATTTGTTGGAGAAAATTGTGATGATACCACATAAATGAGTTGATCTAGCCCTTGTGAGATAATTTTTTTTTCATTGACAAGTTGATTTAAATAAAACCTTATGTTATACATGTAAGTACGATGCATTCTATGATATTATACTATGTGATAATTTTTGGGACAATATGACCATTCTGTACATTCGTTTACTTAGCCCTATGTGTGTTTTCCGTACGTGTAAGTACAAGGTGATACAGTGGATGCAACATTTTAGTAATAAGAGATTGAAGCAAGGTTCGGTTTGTGAACCTTATTGTAATTATGTAATCTTTTGCATGAACTATTTATGCCCCTCTTTTTTACTAATGTAAACTATGGCATGATATGATTGAAGCCAATTAGTTTATTTGGTATATGTGCAAAGAGCTATGTCTTCATACATGTACTCGATTCATTTCTTTTGCTTAAATGCTATGATTTGTCATTTCTAAATCGTACTTTACATAAGACCCACGAGGTGATCATTAATTTGAACTCTTGCTAATTTAATCCCTAAGCATGCATGTACCTAATTTGTATAAGTATGATTCTAACCTCACTATTAAATTCGAATCATTTTTCAATCCTTTAAATCGCATGCTTAGTATAGTTAAATCTTTTTTATTATTCAATCTTAAACATATTTTATCTCTTATTTCTGATTCGTATTTAACTATACCTAGATTCTAAATCCGCATGTTAATATGTCTAATACTCCCGCTATGTTTAAAATGATTTAAAGCACCAACTTCCCTTAGCGTGTATTTTTCTCTTCTTGTTACATTTACTACTATGTGAATTATGCTTACTTTGGTTGCTCAATTTGATTGTAAAGTGAAACAGATGGATGTTGTTGTCTTCTTGCATGCGATATTTGATTTGGAAATATACATGGAACAACTTTAAATCTTAGCTGATCCTAAGTGTCCTAATAATGTGTGTTTACTTATGATAAAACTAAGAGAAAACATGTTTGGGAGGAAAAGGTTTTGGTCTGTATATTTCTGAATAATAAATCAACTCGTTTACACTTTTACAAGTTAAATAGAGAGATGATGAAATAACAGGAAAGGAAACAACTATCTCTATAATCTCGGCATTGATCTTGTGCTGATTGGTTGCTGATTTGTTTCCTTATTGTTATCCATATCTTTGACCAAATCT
>JAPKLW010000577.1:0-32780 GCA_026898455.1 Plectranthus barbatus | reverse complement strand
GTTGCTGATTTGTTTCCTTATTGTTATCCATATCTTTGACCAAATCTCTTTTTTTTTATATCTTCCAACACTCCCCCTCAAGTTAAGTATTGGGTTCCCCAATATTTAACTTGCAAAGAGCCTCCTTGAAGCTTTTAGAATCCACAGCTTTGGTCAAAATGTCGGCAAGCTGGTCTTTAGATGGCACAAACGGAAGTGTAACGGTCCCGCTTTCAATCTTCTCCTTTATGAAGTGTCGGTCCACTTCAACATGTTTTGTTCTATCATGTTGTACTGGATTCTCCGAGATACTTATTGCAGCCTTGTTGTCACAGAACACTCTACACGTCTTTTCTCGGAACAATCCAAGTTCAATCAGTAGCTTCCTCAACCAGAGAACTTCAGTCAATCCACTCTTAATGCCCCGAAATTCAGCTTCAGCACTCGAGAGAGCTACCACCTTTTGTTTCTTGCTCCTCCAAGAAACGAGATTATCTCCAACGAAGGTGAAGTACCCTGCGGTTGAGCGTCGATCAATAGGATTTCCTGCCCAATCGGCATCAGTATAGGCATGAATCCCTAGGTGGCCTGTCCTCTTGAATAAAAGTCCATAACCATAAGTTCCCTTTAGGTACCGAATGACCCTCAGAGCTGCCTCCATATGCTCCTTCTGAGGTTGATGCATGAATTGACTAACCACACTTACTGCATAGGCAATGTCAGGGCGTGTGTGTGAGAGGTAGATCAACTTCCCTACAAGACGCTGATACTGCCCTTTGTCTGCAGATTCTGCCCCTTCTACAATGTGGAGTCCATGGTTAACGGCCATTGGAGTGTTTGCCGGTTTACAGTCAACCAACCCGGTTTCAGCTAGGAGATCCAGAGTGTATTTCCTTTGACTGATAAAAATTCCTCCTTTTGATCTTAGCACTTCAATTCCCAGGAAGTACTTTAGAGGCCCGAGATCCTTCATTTCAAATTCCCGGAAAAGATTATTTTTTAGCTTAGAGATTTCCTCCATGTCATCGCCGGTCATTATCATGTCATCTACATAGATAAGAAGACAAGTAATGAGACCCCTTTGCTTCTTTAGGAATAAGGTATGATCGGAATTGCTTTGCTGATATCCATACTTCTTCATGACAGAAGTAAATCTCCCAAACCATGCTCTTGGAGACTGCTTCAGTCCATATAGAGTTTTTTTTAACTTGCAGACTTCGTTTGCTTTAAAGTCACCGGAAAAACCGGGTGGCAGCTCCATGTAAACATCTTCTTTCAATTCCCCATGGAGAAATGCATTTGTCACATCAAACTGATGTAGGGCCCAATCTTGGTTCGCAGCCACAGATAGTAACACTCTGACAGTGTTCATTTTCGCCACGGGAGAGAATGTTTCTGCATAGTCGATCCCGTAGGTCTGGGTATACCCTTTGGCTACAAGACGAGCCTTGTATCTCTCAATAGACCCATCTGGCTTTTGCTTAATAGTGAACACCCACCTACATCCAATTGGCCTTTTTCCAGGTGGCAGCTTGCATTTATCATAGGTTTCATTTCTGTCAAGTGCTCCCATCTCTTTTTCCATGGCTGCTATCCAGTGTTCATGTTTCATCGCTTCTTCTTCAGTGCGGGGAATTTCTTGAGCATATAAAGATTTTTGATAGGCAGAAGCCTCTTTAGTAGCATTGGCAGTAGTAAGGGCCCCAATAGCATAGTGGGATGTGCTACGTCTTTCGGGAGAGTACCTTCGAGGGGGAATCCCACGGTTGGTCCGAGGTGGCAAGATATACCGTTGAGGTGTGGGGCATGGATCAGGCATTGTAGGCACGGTTTCATGTGGAGTAAGTGAAGGCTCATCTTGTTCGGATACCGTCCCGGGATCAGATGACGGCGGAAGTGGTGACTGTACTACGCTTTGAGATTCCTCAGACTCATTTGTGCTTGCAGTGTTGATGTGATCAGTATCTATTGACAAGGAATCAGGCAACAGAAGCCAACTTAAGGGGTCATCATTAGTTATCCTAGATTCCAGATTCTCCCCCTGACCGCTAAGGTGGCTGAGAAAAAAATATTCGGACTCAAGAAAGTTACAATGGATAGTGGTGATGATCCTTTTTGTTTTGGGATTGAAGCAACGATAGCCCTTTTTATTGAACCCGTACCAGACAAAGACACATTTTTCAGCGCAGGGAGAAAATTTGTTCCGTTCATGTTTAGGTATATGAACGTAAACAGAACAGCCAAAAACTCTAGGCTGAAGGGTGAGAGGAGTGGGGATTTGAGCAAATTTGGATAGGATTTGTAGAGGAGTTTTGAGGTTTAGAATTTTTGTCGGCAGCCGATTAATTAGATAAACGGCTGTAGCAACAGCTTCAGGCCAGAGAGATGTGGGTACATGGGATTCTATTAACATTGCCCGAGTCATTTCAAGGATTATCCGGTTCTTACGTTCTGCTACCCCATTTTGTTCGGGAGTATAGGGACAAGTTGTTTGATGAACAATTCCCTTTGTGGTACAAAACTCTTTCATATGAAGGTTGACAAATTCCCCCCCATTATCAGACCGTAATGTTTGAATTTTTTTTGTGAACTGGGTTTCAATCATTGTATACAACTGTTGGAATTTATCTACCACTTGAGATTTTTGTTCTAGAAGGTAAACCCAGGTCATTCTAGTGCAGTCATCAACAAACAGTAAGAAATATCGGAATTTATGTGTATTTGTTACAGGTGAGGGTCCCCAAACATCAGAGTGTATCAAAGAAAACAAGGATTCAGTTCTAGTATTATTAGAAGGAAATGAATGTCTGTGGGCTTTCGCCAAAACACAAGTTTCACAATGGATAGAACTGTTTTGGACTAAGTTTGGAAATAAAACCTTAAGATAACTAGATGACGGGTGACCAAGTCGTCTATGCCAGAGCCAGGTTTCAGTGTCAATAGATCCCGATGTCAATAATGCAGCACTTTGAGGAGTAATTTCATCGACGTAGTATAGACCTCCAGGTTCAGTGCCACGTCCAATAATCTCCCGGGTCCGAATATCCTGCAAGATACAAAAGTGAGGATGAAGGGATAAGGTACAATTCAGTTCTTTTGTAACATGGCTAATGGACAACAATTTATGAGATAAATTGGGAACATATAGACAGTTGGACAACTGAATATTGGGAGAGATTTTAACAGTGCCTCCCCCCACAACTTTAGTTAATTGGCCATTAGCAGTTTGGACATGGGCTCTAACCGGTTTAGAGGAGGATAAAAAATCATTTTTATCATATGTCATAGTATCAGAGGCTCCACAGTCAAAGATCCACCCCTTATTTTTAATGAAATTTCTCGGAATAGCATTATGAGCATGTGAGACTGTATGGTATGGAACATGATTATATGGAATATGACAAGGCAGGGGTATATTGGTAATTTCGAAATGAGAATGGTATCGAGGGGATTTTAAAAGGACAGTAGGGTTTGGTTGTAAACCAAACCCTATACCTGGTTGGGGATCCTCCTCCGCCGCACTTCCCATGCCTTTGCCGTGGCTCCTTATATTCCCGGTGACACAGGTTGCTCATCCAAACCCGATTGCTCCCCCAAATCCGATCTCTTCCTCTTTTGCATCGTGGGTAGTGTTTTTTCCCTCAATATGGTTGCCACTCCCGACTGTCGATTTGCCCTTTCCGCCAGTGGTGCGGTGATTGTCCTCCCACCAATCTGGGAATCCGACCAATTGGAAACATTGGTCCCTTGTATGCTTTTTCATTCCACAATGTGAGCATATGAGTTTGGTTTTGTCAATTTTGCTCCGATTTGACGGTTGACCGGATCGGGTTTGGGGGTTGCTACCAGCGCGTGAATCTGTCCTTCTGTTTGAATCGGTCTTGCTGTGGATGGCCGGGCCTTCTCCAATCAAGCCATCGTTTTCTGAGAGAGCAGCCGATGGGTTGTGGATTTTTTGCCGTTCGGACTCTCTTCTGATTTGGGAGAAGGCAGCCTCCGCAGTCGGAGGGGTACTCTCTTTGAGAATGTCCCGCCGTATGCCGTCGAACTTTGGATCCAGTCCTCCTAAGAACTGGAACAACCTCCTTTGTGCTACGATTTTCTGGTAAGTTTTAATTCCCTTTTCACAACACTCCATTGGGTTTGGATCTCGTCTGTCGATGCTCAACCATATGGCTTGTATTTCTGCCCAGTAGTTCTCTAAGGTTCGATTTCCTTGGCTGACTTTATTTGCTCTGATTTCTAAGTCAAACAATTGCAATGGGTCGACCTCAATTCCATATGTTGTAGCCAGGCTCCTCCATAGATCTCTTGCTGTCTGGTGTTGGGCAAAATTGGGTACAAGCTTGCCATCTAGGTTCTGAAGAATCCACGAAAATACACAAAGGTCTGAGAACTCCCACTTCGTGTAGTCTGGATCTTTAGTTTATGGTGGTGGGTCATTGATGTGGTGTAACTTCTCCTTTCCACCTATGGCTATCTTCATAAGTCTAGCCCATAGTGGGTAGTTATTCCCATCAAGCTTGAACTCCAGGAAGACTGGACTATTATCAACATTGGAATTTTTCTTCAACAGATTTGCAATCTGGGTTGTTAATTCCTCTGACATGGTTGGCCTTCCTCTGTTGCAGGGATTTTTTATTTGGTGGGGATGGAAATCTGCCTCTTAGCCGACTGGTTTGAGATAGGTAACTGGGACAATGATGAAAAATCTGAGTCCTCTTTGCTTCGCTATTATTTGGTTTTGGTTATATGGTTTGAGAAGGGTTGGTTTTGGACAGATGGAACAATGAGGAAAAACAGATCGATTATTCTGAGTTCCTACTTGATTTTTTTTTTTTTTTTTTTTTTTTTGGGTTTTGATTCAGAGTCAGGACGAATCCTGCTCTGATACCATGATAAAACTAAGAGAAAACATGTTTGGGAGGAAAAGGTTTTGGTCTGTATATTTCTGAATAATAAATCAACTCGTTTACACTTTTACAAGTTAAATAGAGAGATGATGAAATAACAGGAAAGGAAACAACTATCTCTATAATCTCGGCATTGATCTTGTGCTGATTGGTTGCTGATTTGTTTCCTTATTGTTATCCATATCTTTGACCAAATCTCTTTTTTTTTATATCTTCCAACAACTTAAGGGGCTTTGTTTGGTTTCAAATAGTCACCTAGACAATAGAACAATAGCTTTGATCAGGCTATTAGATCTCGAAAGTTTAATATTAAATCTTTTGATCATATTCGTTATTTTAAGATGTCGAATAATGTTGCGCCTATATTTTTTATGCTCTATGTTGATGACATGTTATTTGTCAGCCCTTGCATTAATGTTGTGAAGCATGCCCGAATGTGTCTAGGTGACCAATTTCATATGAAATTTTTATGAGATGCTAGGAGGATCTTAGGAATGGACATAAGTAGAGATATAAATAATTCTACATTAGTTTTGAGTCAAACAACTTATATTGAAAAACATTTGAATAAGTTTTTATGTGTAACTATAAACCTGTAAATGTCCCACTTGCTTCTCATTAGAATAAATGTCCAAACACAGATTATGAAATGCTTAATATTAAGAATGTATCGTATGCAAATGCTATAGCATCAATAATGTATCTCATGGTGAGTACACATCCGTACATTGCATATACGGTATGTTTTTTAATTTGATATATGTCTAACGCTAGTATGCCTCATTTGGAAGCTTTGAAGTGGCTTCTTCGATTCATAAAGTCTTCTTCACTTGTTGGTTTGAGATTTTATAAGTGCTCAAAAGGTGTTAAATTGATATGTTATGTTTGGATTCTAATTTTGTACATAGGGATAACAGTAATCTATTTCCTCCTACATGTTTACCTTATGTGGTTCATGTGTGTTGGGAAATTTGGCTAAGTTTCCTTTCCCCAGTAGCTACTTGTTTAGATTCTAGTTTTGGTGTTTTGGTGGATCAAATCCTAAGTCCTACCAGCGTCAGTTTGTCTCTAGAATAGCTCTAGTCTCAAATGTAAAGTCCTGTTTAGGTCTTTTGAGTTGTAAGTCGCAGCTGATCAAGACTCATGCTGGCTACTGTTCACCAGCATGAGATGTACTAACCAGTTGAGAAAAGTCTCACCAGCAAGCGACTGACAAGACTCGTGCTGACACTGTTCATCAGCATGAGAAAAGAGCTCACGACTGGCTACTGTTCACCAGTTGGGAAGGTTTTCATCAGCAGGCGGCTGACAAACCTCACCAGCAGAATAGGTGTTCTCACTGACACTGTTCACCAGCAGTGAAGTCACCAGTCACGGGAGATTCCAAGAGTTAACATCCAGACAAATTGGTAGACTTAGATTGTGCCAACGCAAGTCACCAGCAGAGACTGTCAGCACAAGATCACCAGTATGTTCTGCCAGTCGGATGTTACCAGCAGAATTCAAGATTCGCTCTCCCAGAGTCTTAGAGACAAAAAGAAGATTCGTCTGAGGAATAAACTGACAAAGTATGACTTTAAGGGAGGATACCTTAAAGTCTATCAGTTCAAGACACCAGTTCCGATTCCTCGTACTGACGAATAGTGCCGTTCTGACATAAAGAGATCAATGTCAGATAAAGTGGACAAAAGCATGGCGCTTTCCGGAAATTCCTACCTGCCGCCGTCAGAAGGACATGCGAGGACAGAGACCTTTTCCGGATGAGTCCAAACGGCTAGAAGATTAGAATGGGATCCCGCGTCTATAAATACCTGGGATCCATCAACATTCAATACTCTTCTCGCCATACTCACCTACCGAAAGTCTGAAACTTTATTGCAAGCAAGCAAAACTTTCGAGGCTTTTCTTAAAGCTTTTCCGTGTGTTGATTTATTCAAACACGAGACTTCAAGCTTCCAGCTTGTAAGTTACAGATCTCGTTGGTGTTCTTTCTCTTCCGAGGAAGTTCACAGCAGCTCTTGTGCCAGCCAGCACCTGAGTTATTACGGGCCTTTGCCGTATTTGAGAGTCACGTTCTTGGGAGAACTAAACACCCACGCAGTCAGCTAAGGAGGTTGAAGTGACGTGCTCGCACTCCAATAGCTTAGAAGAGAGTTGAAGAAGGAATCAAGTCCGGGAGCGGTTGATCTAGCGAAGTGGTGGACAAGGGTTGCACCAGCTAGAGATAGATCGTAGGAATCTTGTACCTGCTTACTCTAGTGAATTTCCAGTGCTACGACTGGAGAGTGGACGTAGATCAGTTGATCGAACCACTATAAATCCTTTGTCTTTTATCAGTTTTCTGCATTTCATATTGATTTAAAACCCAGCACCCAAGTGCTGGTGTATATCTGAAAACTGATATAACTGTGCAAACAAGGCTAAATATATTCTAAGTCTTGAGCTACCAGCTGACGAGCCAGTCGCTAGTCAGCTGAGTACTCAGAGTGCCAGTTGACTTACCAGCTGACAAGGTCCCAGTCAGCTGAGTAACCAGCAGAGCGCAAGAAACGATTTAACACATTTTCCGCTGCCAAGTTATACCCTGATAATTCGGGACCAACAAGTGGTATCAGAGCGGACGGTTCTTATAGACCGTTCGTATCTGAGTCGCTTAGGACCGTGATCCGCGTTTCCTTGCGCTCTATTTGTTTGTCTGTTTGATTAGCTTAGGTACATCAAAATGAATAATCCGAAGCTACTCGACTACAAGACTGTGAAGCATGATATATGGCGAAAGAGGTCGCTCATCTCTCTAAAGAGCATCCATCCAGAAATGAAAGATGTGCTAGAGACAGGGCCAATCGAGATCACCAAGATACAGCACCAGCTAGGAGATCGTCCAGCTGCTGTGATCCCAAAGCCCCAAGACGAATGGAACACCGAGGACAGGAAACGGAATCAGTTGGATTCCATTGCTCACGAGTTGATCCTGGCTTCTCTTCCTGAGTCGCTAATGGAGGAAGCCCTCCAGTTTGACAATGCCAAGGGAGTATGGGATTATCTTGATAGTCTATGTCAAGAAACTGATCAAATGAAACGCAACAAATTGCAGGTTGCGGTGGACAAGTATGAGTCCTTCCAGATGCTGCCTGGAGAAACCATCAAGGAGATGGAGGCGAGATTCAACGCCATCGTCAGCGAGCTAAAGTCCCTGGACAGGAAGTGCTCGAATGAAGATCTTAATGCCAAGATCCTGTCCAAGATGCCCAAGGAGGACTGGTTCGTGAAGACGACAGCTCTCAAGGAGAAGGACTTATCCAAGATGACTCCCAAGGAGTTATTTGCTCAGTTGCAGGCACACGAGTGGGATATCCAGATGGTGAACAAGAATGAGGCCATCAGGAACATGGGATCCCCCAGCGTTAAAGCTCAAGACGAAGCTTATTTCGTCAAGAAGGACTTCAAGTGGAAGCCCAAGAAGCCCTTCCATGCTGACAGATCTGCTGCCCAGCACAACCAGCCGAAGGAGATTCAGTCCGCATCAGGATCTCATTCCAAAGGCGGCGAGAGCTCTATCGCAGAACTTGAGCAACAGATGAAACGACTGGTTGTCCTTCTAGAGAAAGCCAAGTCAAAGCAGGGAGTATCTCTGAGCTCAACTGACGGAAAATTCGTCAAAAGAGCTCCCCGTGCTTGCTACCAGTGCCAATCCCCTGATCATTTAAAGTTTGAATGTCCACAGGTGGACAAAAATGAGCGGGAAAGGCTAAAGAAGCTCTTTGAAGAGCGCGCCTCCAAGGCCGTTGCCAAGGCTATGCTGACCAGGACTGAAGTGCCTGACATACCCGACCATGATGATGGGGAGTATGCGTCAGACGAGGAGTCAGAAGAGGAAGCTCTACTGGCACTTATGGCAGCCTTTGGCGAGGAGTCAGCTGAAGGAAGTGCTGACAGTGAAGAGGCACTTGCAGCTGATGATCAGGTACAATCATCAACTTCCCCAATGCATATCATGCCTTCTATCAGTTTAGACGATTCTGAGTCGCGTTGCTCCGACTCAGAAGCTGTCACTATAGACATTCTTCAAAAAGAATTTTTAAAATTTTATGAAATAAAGAATGTCTTGGCTAGCGAAAATGCTTCGCTGAAAGATCAAATTTCTGTTTTGACCAAGGAGATTGAAAAATCGAGGTCAGTCAGTGAAGAGCTAGCCACTTTGAAAAAGAATCACTTTGAGTTGCTCCAAGATTTTCAAATCACAAAAACTGAGCGAGATAATTTTCACAATCTCGTTCTGGAGCAAGAAAATAGAATAAATTTTTTAAATAAAGGCTCAAAGGATTTGGAAAAGGCTCTATCTCATTGGAGAAAGCCTTCTGATAAGTCCGGGTTGGGATTTACAAAAGATTTGAGCATAAATCAGCCCGAACAAATCAGTACTGGTAAGGGTAAGGGCAAACTGGTAAGTGCATCAGCACCAGCTGGTAATACCAGTCAGTCCCGAATGGCTGATCAGCATAGGAACCATAAGTCCAGATACATAGGTGAGTCATCAAGACAAAATCCTCAACTGGCAAGATCCTCTGCTGACAGGACGCCAGCACACCCCAGGACGCGGACTAAGCCGAATTATTCTAAGGCAAGGAAATCAGCGTCAGCTGCCAGTGGAATCCGACAGCCAGCACCAGCTGTCCAAAGATTCCACGCTCAACCTTACAAGTATGCCAGTTGCCAGCATGCTTTCAAGGGATCCAAATCTCAGCAGAATACTGAGAGAAGGATATTTCCCGATAGGAGGAACACCTATCGGAGGCCTGAGCCCAATCAAAATCTTTTCTCAAGGGCTGGGAAGGCTAATCATCGTGGTTCACAATTCCAGAAACCACCAAGGTAACACAAGCGATCGGAAAGAAATTTCCGACACCCTCGGAGGAAGAATACTTCCAGAGGAACCGCACACACAGCCACACCTTCCAAAAACAAATCCATGCATTATTTTAAAAGGAAGGGAAAGGCCACAAGTGATGTCAGCAAGGGTAACACCAAGCTGAAAATCACTCAAGTCTGGATTCCGAAAGGAGTTATCCAGCAATCTAACCCTGCAGGACCCGCTGATGATCGGGGACCTAAATAATTTCATTTTCTTGCAGGAACAGGATCATGCAACACAGCTTCAGAGATCGAGCGAGTGGATCATAGATAGTGGTTGCTCGGCTCATATGACTGGTGAGGAGTTCCTATTTTCTGAGCTCACCAAGGTCAGAGGACCTCCAGTTATTTTTGGTGATAACTCCAAGGGCAGAGTTATTAGCAAGGGCTGCATCGAGAAGGATGATGTCAGAATTGTGAATGTATCCCTTGTCACCAATTTGAAGCACAACCTCCTGAGCATCAGTCAGCTGTGCGACAATGGTTATACCATTGTGTTTGACAAATCAGGGTGCCAGATCAAGAATGAAGAGTCTGGCGAGACCAAGCTGAAAGGTGTCAGGAAAGGAGGTCTCTATGTTGTTGACTAGCAAAGCGGGAAGACTGATACATGCTTTGTAGCCACCAGTTCCATGGAAACTAACTGGCTGTGGCACAAAAGGTTAAGTCATCTGAATTTCAAAACTATTAATTATCTAACCAAGCATGATCTTGTAGATGGTCTTCCCAAGGGCGGGTTCAAGAAGGAAGGAATTTGCAAAGCTTGCCAGCAAGGCAAACAAACTAGGAAGTCCTTCAAGAACCAGTCGCCAGTCTGCCCCAGTACCAGTCAGGTACTCGAGTTGTTACACATGGACCTGTTTGGACCAGTAACACCGCAAACCATTGGAGGAAGACGATATTCGCTGGTGGTAGTCGATGACTACTCGCGCTATACCTGGGTAAAGCTTCTCAGAACCAAGGATGAGGTGAAGATCATTCTTCCAGAATTGATCATCCAAGCTCAGAAACAGAGAGAAGCTGTGGTGAAGCGAATTCGATCAGACAATGGGACTGAATTCTGCAACAGTCTGCTGATGGATTTTTGCGCGGAGGCCGGGATCAAACATGAGAGATCTACACCAAGGCAGCCGCAGCAGAATGGACTGGCAGAACGTAGGAACAGGACGCTGAAAGAAGTGGTCCGGTCCATGCTGGCAGAGTCCGGCTTGGGACAGAGTTTCTGGGGAGAAGCGTTGGTGACTGCCTGCTACACTCAGAATAGAAGCGGAATCAACGACAGACTCCAGAAAACTCCCTACGAAGTGTATTTTGGTCGTAAGCCTTCTATAGCTCATCTTCGTGCATTCGGTTCACCATGTTATATCCATAATAATGGGAAGTCAAAGTTAAATGCTTTCTCGCCTAAGGCTGATGAGGGTGTGTTTGTCGGATATGGACATCCCTCTCACAAGGGCTATAGAGTATTTAACAAGACTACCCAGCTTGTGGAAATAACATGCAATGTTGTTTTTGATGAAGCTACTTTAGTGCGCAGGACCTTACGCCAACTGGCTGAAGATGTTCCTGAGGTCGAGGATGTCAGCGACCAGTTGGGCAGGAATTCTTCCGATGCTCAATCAACTGGTTCGACTAGACCTATGAATGGATCATCTTCTCAACCAGTCACCTCAGGTGCCCATCAGCAACCTGAGAAGGTCGGTGATGCAAATGACCTTGCTGAGACCTTACACTCAATCTCCCTGAGTGGATCTAGCAAAAATCAAGGGGGAATTCTGACTGGAATCCTTGAGTCAGAAGATGACGATGAACCAGCTGGAGTGGATGCACCAGCTGATACTGACATCGATGGTGAAGGTTCGGGAAGTCAGTCAGACAGTGGAGCTGATGAAGAAGTTCCGACTGGCGAAGGTCAACCACCAGTTGAAATTCCAGTTCCAACTGGTGAAGGTCAACTGCCAGTTGCAGTTCCAGCTCCGACTGGTGAAAATGTGGAAGCACCAGTTATCAGGACAGATGAACCTATTTCACAGCCGGCACCAGCAGCCGCTGGTCCTCCCAAATGGCTGAGGGATCACCCATCCGATGCTATTCTCGGTGATCCGGAAGGTTCAGTCCAGACTCGCCACGACAGTGCGCTCCTAAGTTGCTTTATTTCTCAAATGGAACCTACCTCCATAGGAGTTGCGCTAGAATCTGCTGATTGGATTAATGCCATGCAAGAAGAGCTTGCTGAATTCACTCGCAATAACGTTTGGGACTTGGTGGAGAGACCATCACATCAGTCAGTGATTGGCACCAAGTGGGTTTTCAAGAACAAGCGAGATGAGAATGGCACCGTGGTCAGAAACAAAGCTCGTTTAGTCGCCAAAGGCTACAGACAGTGTGAAGGCATCGACTTTGATGAGACCTTCGCACCAGTTGCAAGAATGGAGGCGATACGGCTGTTCCTTGCGTATGCAGCGTATCATGGCTTCACGGTATTCCAGATGGACGTGAAGAGCGCCTTCCTGAATGGCGAGCTAAAGGAGAAGGTTTATGTCGAGGAACCTCCAGGCTTTCAAGTTGGCACCAAGGTGTACAAGCTGAGAAAGGCCCTGTATGGATTGAAACAGGCGCCCAGGGCTTGGTACGAAACGCTGTCACAATTCCTTATCAGCAATGGATTTCGGAAAGGGAAGATTGATAGGACTCTCTCCCTTCTCAAGGATGGAGGTGACATGCTAATGGTGCAGATCTATGTTGATGACATCATATTCGGATCACGAAATATCTCTCTCTGCGAGAAGTTTTCTCAACTGATGCAGACGTCATTTCAAATGAGTATGATGGGCAAATTAACATACTTCCTAGGACTCCAGGTCCAGCAGTCAGCTGATGGAATTTTTATCAGCCAGCGGAAGTATACCAAGGACTTAATCCAGAAATATTGCCCAGAGAAAACTAAGTCCCTAAGGATACCAATGAGCACCAGTTGTCAAATTTTTCTTGATGAGCAAGGTGAATCAGTTGATCCTACCATTTACAGAGGTATTATTGGATCACTTCTCTATCTCACAGCCAGCAGACCCGACATTTCGTACTCAGTCAGAGTGTGTGCCAGATTTCAAGCCAATCCGAAAAAGTCACACATGGAAGCTGCAAAAAGGATAGTGAAATATCTGAAAGGGACTGAATCTCTTGGAATATGGTATCCCAGAAATGATGAGCTTACACTCATTGGATATTCAGATTCAGACTTCGCTGGATGCCGTATTGATCGAAAGAGTACCAGTGGTACGTGTCAGTTTCTAGGACACAAGCTAATCAGCTGGTTTAGCAAGAAGTAGCACTCAGTTGCTACTTCTACCACTGAGGCTGAGTATGTTGCCGCTGCCAGTTGCTGTGCTCAAGTTATTTGGATCAAGCAACAACTGGAGGATTATGAAGTGGACACTGGCTGTGTTCCCATTTATTGCGACAACAACAGCGCTATGTGCGTCACGAAGAATCCGGTTCACCATTCTAGAACCAAGCACATAGATATTCGACATCACTTCATTCGTGATCATGTCGAAAAGAAGGATGTCAGCGTGGACTACATCAGAACTGAAGATCAATTGGCTGACATCTTCACCAAGCCTCTGCCAGAAGCACGATTCAAGGAGTTGTGCATCAAACTCGGTCTTCTAGAGATTGATGCGAGCCCAAATGTTGAGGAAGAATGAGTCCCAGCTCTCATTCTGTTCTTGATCTTCTGAAGGACGCTGATTACGACTAAGTCCAAGCTCTTAGTTGTTTCTATTTAAGTGGTATCTCAAGCTCACTGATGCTTCCTACTGGCGGAACTTATCCCTTAATTGTCTAAGGAAATGAGTCCCAGCTCTCATTCCGAAGTTGCCAGCATAAACCATCAGTTGAAGCGAAATTGGGTCCCAGCTCCCAATTTCAAGCGATGATGAGAAGATGAATTCCTGAAGGAGAAGATTATGCGGAATAACATTGAGTCCAAGCTCTCAATTTTCTTAATCCTTCAAGTTGTCAGCAGACAACTGGCGAATTTCCTACGACTGATAGAATTGAGTCCCAGCTCTCAATTTATCCAAGTCCTCAAGTGCCAGTCGTAAGTACCAGTTGTCAACTGGTAAGGAGGCCATGCTGACAGGGGGAAGTGTTCAACTGGCATATCCTGCTGATGACCAGTTATACTACTGATCACCAGTTGAGTCCCAGCTCTCAACTGATGATCTCTTGAAGTCCAAGAGTCGTGCCAGCTGTGACAGAAATGGCGGGATTGTTCAAATCCTATGGCGTGTGCGTATCTCAGAATTTAATGCGGCATTTAATGCCACATTTAATGCGCACAGTAGCTGCGCGGTCAAAAGACGTTTGCGACCAATCAGAACGTGCCATGTCAGCTACACGCTCCATCTCACGTCAGCACGACTGCCCACGTCGTTACAGGGAACCGGGCCTGCTGATGACCGTCGATCCTTACTTGCTGAGACTTCATCTCGGTCGTTTAATCCTGCATGGCCCTTCGTATAAATACCCGATCTCCTTCATCGGGTTAACCTTTACGATCCCTTACTTTTTTCAGAACCCTAAATCTATTCAATTTCAGAACTCTGAAGTCATGGCATCATCTTCTCAACCTCCAGCTGATAACCCTCCATCTACATCTACATCATCCTCGTCTGGTTCACCAGACCTACCAGTCGCTGAAGCTCATATGCCTACGTTTACTGGCATAGTGAAGATTGAAGATATAGATTACACCTATCCGTTCGCCCGACTGGTTCAGTTGAACAGGCCGGCGACCAGGCGACAGCTCTCTAACGCGCAGATTAGGACTGCACAGGTTCAGAAGGAGAAGATTCTGAACGCAAAGCTAGCCCTAAAGCATCATGGGCCGGAGCTGATGGAGATGGTCGACCGCGAACAGCTCCGCCAGTACTTGACGGCGACGCCCACGACCTTCCACCCGCACATGGTTGCGGAGTTCTACGCACGAGTGGTGATCGCTGACGGCAGGAAATCATTCACCACTTCTGTCTTCGGCCACCTGATCACCGTCAGCGCCGAATACCTCGCCGAGTTGTTTGGGCTGAGGAATGAAGGTATGGAGATAGTCTCATATTATCAGAACGATGTAGACGAGTTCCGAAGGAGATGGGCGCAGTGGAAGAAGGATGGGGTGACGGAGTTCCGGACTGGGATGAGGAAATCCGACATGGACGAGTATTGGCAGATGGTGTGCGACATCGTTGTTCGCATGTTGCAGTGTGAAGTCGGCTCCTACGCTGAGCTGAGCCTGCGCAAGTTTTCTGTGATATGCACACTAGTCGACGGAGTTGAAGGCAACTGGGCTGAATTCTTCTTCAGCCGGTTGCTGGAGAATGTAGACAGGAACATCACTGTTCCGACTGACGGCAGGTTTGCTCACGCCGTATCCTTCGGGCTGAGGATCAGCCATATGTTGGAGATGGAATTAGGTGATGGCGTGGACCAGGGGGAACAGCTAGTTGGTTCAGATTTCATTCCAGCCACAAAGGAGAAGGAGAAGCTGCCTCGCCCTGACTACAAGAAGCCGCGTAGGCTGAAAGGGAAGTCAGCAGTGGACCCTGCTGAGGCTGTCTCTGAGGAGGAAGAAGAAGACAAGGGGGAGCAAGTGCCAGTTATGGCTCTCCCGCTGACAGAAGCGGCCAAGGCCGAGCTGAAGCGAAAGCTGGAGACTGAGGCTCTGTTCGACAGAATGGAGGATGCGGTGGCTGAGGCTACAGGCGTACATCCTCATGACGTACGACTTTTACAGGTCACCAAGCCCTCCTCTCGCAAGAAGCCTAAGACCTCTCAGCACCAGCAGCCCCCGTCAGCCGTGGCATATGGTCCTGAGTCTGGGAAGATCTCCATCCCAGTTAAGAAGAACATACTGGGGCTGACTGAAGAGGAGACGCTGGAGAAGATGACCCGTAAGCGTAAGAGGGTTATGACCCAGGCTCAGCGGGTGGTGGAAGAGGCGAAGAAAGAGAAAAGTGCCTCCATTGTGAGGAAGAAGCAGGCCAAGTCAAGACTCCGAGCTCTGCTGGCGAAGCAGAAGAGAGAGGCGGAGCTGGCGGCCAGGGATGAGAGGTTTGCCAAGATCAAGGCAGAGACAGAGGCCAGGCGCCAGGCAGAGCTGGCAGAACAGATGAGTCTGGCGGCCAAGGGCAAAGGAAAAGCGCTCGAAATCTCAAGTGCCGGCCGCCCAGCACCAGCACCACCAGGCGAGCTCCTATCTGAAGAAACCTTTGAACGCCTGCTGGTGATGGGTGCTGACGAAGACGTTATGTCTATCGTGGACCAGTACCAGGAGGAAGAGGAAGCTACTGATGTCCCTCCACCCGTGCAAGGGGGTAGTGGAGGTGACGACGTCCCACTGGCTGCGCAAGGGGAAGCCAGTGGAGGAGCTGCGGAAGGCCCGCTGGCTGCGCAAGGGGAAGCCAGTGGAGGCGAGGAAGTACGGGCGACCACCCCGGTAAAACTGGCGGACTCCTCTGACACTTCTCAGTCAGAGGAACAGGAGCGAGTGGTGGAGGAAGAGCATGCCACTGAGATGGAAGTGGACACTGGTGGAGAGGCTACTAGAAAGGCTCCTGTTCTCATCCTTGACGATGAAGAAGAAGACGAGCAGCCACCAGTAGTCCAGCGCTCTACCATACAGATGATGGAGCCCAAAGACCTATTTCCAGATTTCGAAGCTGAGGCTCAAGCTTCTGCTAGTCGCCCCCGATCTTCAGATGCCTCGACATCAACATCCGGGCGACCAGCGGCATCCTCGTCGACACCAGCACGGACTGAGCACCGCGAAAGATGGCCCTACCTAATCAGCATTCACTATTACCATCAGCTGGAGGAGGAGGACTTTCAGGCCCAGATCAGCGGGGTGCACCGGTGGGAGCGTCGCGGGGAGATGGCATTCCAACATTCCAGGGTGCCAGATTTTTCTATCTTTAACATAATCCCGACCAGCGGCCTCCCCCACCAGTCGGTTTACGCCTCAAGGATCTATGACTGGTGCCTGCCCTTGCAGCCGGTGGAATACTACAACTCGACATTGTACGAGTATGCGGAGAACATCACGGTGGAGGTGGAGAGTGCCGTTGATGATGAAATGATTGCAGACTTCCGCTACCTCTGGAACGTGAGTCAGGAGCTGTTTCGGGAGCTCCGGCGCTGGAAGATCTTCGACCGGTGTGAGCGCAAACTGACAGTGGAGAAGCGCTCGGTGCTCTATGCACGGCTGGGGCTTGGCTACTGGAGGACGGAGGAGGAGTGGGCTCACGCATTTATGGACACTGATGCTGAGGACCCCCAGCAGCTGTCGGTCAGGCGAATCAAGCGCCGAATGGAAAAGATTGCTGACTACCGCAGGCTGACTGGTAGCTCCGGCCTTCCACGACCGAAGAAAATCAAAGTACCTTTCCTCCAGTTCCACCGTTCCGGCCGCGGCTACCAGATGATATACGCGCTCAGACGCATCAGCATTCTGGTTGATCTTCCGAGGATCCCTCCTTATCATGCCATTCTGTTCGACATGGCTGCCAGCGAGCTGCTGGTAGACCAACCAGTGGAGGAGGATCCCTCTCGAGGTTGGTGGCTGACCACTGCCGTCGCTGCGGTTCCCATTGTCGTTTCTCTTGATCACATCGACTGGCAAGTGGTGGAGGTCAAAGCACCAACCGTCTCCGAACAAGTCCAGCAAGTACCAGCTGACGTACTAATGGAAGAGTCAGCAGCCGTCGCAGCAGTACAAGCAGGAGAATCAGCAGCCGCTGCAGAGCCAGTGGTAGAGGGGCCAAATGAAGCTGACACTACGATGGCTGAGCCTACCTCTGAAGTGCCTTCTACCTCACTGGAGCTGTCAGCAGAGCCTCTCTCAGAGCTCCATCCTCCTGCGCAACTCATTGCCTTAATTGATGCCAGGCTGGATCAACGCTTTTCTTACTTCCGAGCTGAAATGCGACAAGAAATGGAGTCCTTCACCTCTGGCGTAACCTCTTTTTTGGCGCGGATCCAAGAGGGGGAAAGAGCGCGAGCACTCGCCGGAGAAGAGAGAGCTCGACTTGCTGCTGAGGAAAGGAGATTAGCTGCTGAGGAGCGCCGCATTGCCGCTGAAGTGCAAATGAAGAGAGATCAAGACATGGCAGCACTTACTGAGATCCTGAGGTCCTTAACCAGCAGAACTCAATCACCAGGATCATCTAATCAGCCATAGTCTTGTTTCTTTATTTTGTTGCAAGTATTTGTACCAGCTAGACTAGTCAGTTTTCCTTCCTGTACTTGTAATGATACATCATTAATGGAATGATTGCTGACAAGTTGATGACAATCACTCATTGTCCAACATTGTCTAAGTATTGACTTACCAGCTGAACTTACACTTCCAGTGTAATCAGCACCAGCACTCGTATCACACACTTTAAATCTTTTTGCTCTGATCTCAATTTTTCATATTTTAAACGAGCAATATCTCTCCTGGTTTGAGGGGGAAGATTTTAGTTAGAGCTGATGTGAGGAAGTATTTTCATGGGTTTAGATCTGATAGGTTTATTTGTAAAACCCTGAAATAATCTGTAACTTTCCTCATCAGCTGAGTGCTCGCTGGTTAGGCTTTGATCGCACCAAAAAGGGGGAAATTGTTGGGAAATTTGGCTAAGTTTCCTTTCCCCAGTAGCTACTTGTTTAGATTCTAGTTTTGGTGTTTTGGTGGATCAAATCCTAAGTCCTACCAGCGTCAGTTTGTCTCTAGAATAGCTCTAGTCTCAAATGTAAAGTCCTGTTTAGGTCTTTTGAGTTGTAAGTCGCAGCTGATCAAGACTCATGCTGGCTACTGTTCACCAGCATGAGATGTACTAACCAGTTGAGAAAAGTCTCACCAGCAAGCGACTGATAAGACTCGTGATGACACTGTTCATCAGCATGAGAAAAGAGCTCACGACTGGCTACTGTTCACCAGTTGGGAAGGTTTTCATCAGCAGGCGGCTGACAAACCTCACCAGCAGAATAGGTGTTCTCACTGACACTGTTCACCAGCAGTGAAGTCACCAGTCACGGGAGATTCCAAGAGTTAACATCCAGACAAATTGGTAGACTTAGATTGTGCCAACGCAAGTCACCAGCAGAGACTGCCAGCACAAGATCACCAGTATGTTCTGCCAGTCGGATGTTACCAGCAGAATTCAAGATTCGCTCTCCCAGAGTCTTAGAGACAAAAAGAAGATTCGTCTGAGGAATAAACTGACAAAGTATGACTTTAAGGGAGGATACCTTAAAGTCTATCAGTTCAAGACACCAGTTCCGATTCCTCGTACTGACGAATAGTGCCGTTCTGACATAAAGAGATCAATGTCAGATAAAGTGAACAAAAGCATGGCGCTTTCCGGAAATTCCTACCTGCCGCCGTCAGAAGGACATGCGAGGACAGAGACCTTTTCCGGATGAGTCCAAACGGCTAGAAGATTTGAATGGGATCCCGCGTCTATAAATACCTGGGATCCATCAACATTCAATACTCTTCTCGCCATACTCACCTACCGAAAGTCTGAAACTTTATTGCAAGCAAGCAAAACTTTTGAGGCTTTTCTTAAAGATTTTCCGTGTGTTGATTTATTCAAACACGAGACTTCAAGCTTCCAGCTTGTAAGTTACAGATCTCGTTGGTGTTCTTTCTCTTCCGAGGAAGTTCACAGCAGCTCTTGTGCCAGCCAGCACCTGAGTTATTACGGGCCTTTGCCGTATTTGAGAGTCACGTTCTTGGGAGAACTAAACACCCACGCAGTCAGCTAAGGAGGTTGAAGTGACGTGCTCGCACTCCAACAGCTTAGAAGAGAGTTGAAGAAGGAATCAAGTCCGGGAGCGGTTGATCTAGCGAAGTGGTGGACAAGGGTCGCACCAGCTAGAGATAGATCGTAGGAATCTTGTACCTGCTTACTCTAGTGAATTTCCAGTGCTACGACTGGAGAGTGGACGTAGATCAGTTGATCGAACCACTATAAATCCTTTGTCTTTTATCAGTTTTCTGCATTTCATATTGATTTAAAACCCAGCACCCAAGTGCTGGTGTATATCTGAAAACTGATATAACTGTGCAAACAAGGCTAAATATATTCTAAGTCTTGAGCTACCAGCTGACGAGCCAGTCGCTAGTCAGCTGAGTACTCAGAGTGCCAGTTGACTTACCAGCTGACAAGGTCCCAGTCAGCTGAGTAACCAGCAGAGCGCAAGAAACGATTTAACACATTTTCCGCTGCCAAGTTATACCCTGATAATCCGGGACCATCAATGTGTTAGTTGCAAGTGTCAATTTTAATCTATTATTGTCTTATCCTACCAAATCTAAATATGTTGTGATAACTAAAGCTTTTAAAGAAGAATATCGGTTAAAAGTCTTTTATCCTAAATAGATGATAAAAATTTGTATTTTCTGATAGTCAATCTATTATTCAATTGTGTAAGAAAAATGTATTCCAAGATAGAACCATGAAAATTGATGTTAGATTTCATTATTTCAGATGCAGTGGATAGAGAGCTAGTATCACATGAGAAAATCCCAATTGATTTAATCTTATTGATATGAAAATTAAGTTTTACCCATTGAAAAGTTTTTATATTGTTAGAAGATATAAATTTGGACTATAATTGAGTGCTTTGTGTTGTAATTGTATTTTTTTGTATTTATAATTGATTTATAAGCTTTGAGCTTGGTTAACTTTTAACTTTGTGTATATTTTTCTTGTTTTGCAGGTACTCCGAGGTGGTTGTTTGCCAACTCTCGGCATGATATTGCCTTGTGTTTTCGAAAACTAGTTCCTCATACATGATTTACTCGAGACAAGTATTTATGACCATGATATCATCCTTGTGAAGCTTTACAAGATTCAGATTGAAGACCATCAGGCCTAATGTAGATAATGTAATTAGTGTATGCCTGATTTATTGCATGACTGAACTTCTAGTTAACAGCTCATGTGTTTTTTCTCCAGCCCACTTAAATAAACTAATAAACCTACATATTGGTTTAAGGTTTCAATCCTTTTTTGGTGTGTTTTTAGTCTACGCAACCTCTATAGATTCTTCATTCCTATTACGTGCAATTTTTTATCAAACGGAACCATACCATATAAGTTAGAGTTTGAAGACATTTTTATCACTCAAAAGAGCACAAAAAATAGTAAATGATAGAATCGACAACTAACACACTTGAACAGTTCAAAAGCAAAGCACCAGGGTTCAAATTTCTATCACAGAAAGCAAGCAGGGGGCAACAATTTTGCTGCAAGATCCAGGAAACACACCAGACCCCAAAAACAACAAGAAGCAATCACAGAAAATGCAAAAAAGGCAGATCACAAGATTCAATTGTGTATACCTTAACAACCACCACCAAATACAATGGAATCAGCAAAACAAAAAAAGCCACAAACCAATCTTAATAAGCTGTAAATATATTGACAACCTACTCACAAGAAATAGAAAGAAAACACATACACCATGAAGGTGAAATAATAGGGATTGGGTATATGGACCAAAATTCACGGGGTAGGGGTATCGGACAAGCGCTTTGCAGCGGAAACACATAAGCACCTAGATCACACAAGAAAACAGAAAATCCAATCCTATGGCACCAATCGGCCCGACTAGGAAACGAAAAGTACAGAGAGTAAAGAAAATATACCAGAGCGGCAATCCTAGGAGAGGATACTGCCAACTTACCTCTCATGCCTTGAGTCGTCGATATGAGAGTTCTCGAGCGGCAAACCTTAAGGAGTCGGGGGTGTTGTGTCTGATACCACTATTGGGACCTTATTCTCGACTACATCCCTACATCTCAATACTAAGCAACACCGCAACCAACTCCTTGCTGACAAAAACTTTGACACTAGTATAACTTATTTGCTTTGGGTAACATTTATCCAAAAGTCCTCGTACTAATGAATTTGTGTAGTGTGAATAATGAGCATGTTTTAATCATTAGAATCAGGTAAAATATAACATAAAATGTGAATTTATAATGAACAACATATAAAACAAGGTGGAGTTGAAAATGAATATCAAATAAACATAAAAATCTATCAACTTGCTAGGGATAGAGCTACAAGGCCTGTTATTGTGAATACAAAGTTTAATGATTTTAAACTTGGCTTTCCTGCTTTCGCTGTGTTTAAAGCTTTAGATGGAAAAGAGCCTATGTCTAACCAATTCCAACTTGTGGACTGATGCTATGCAAGATGAAATCAACTCCCTACAAACTAATAAAACTGTAACTCTTGTTAAGAGAGATCCTTCTGTATATGTTGTGTTAGGAATATTGTTAGAAATATTATAACCCCTTGATCTTAATTGTATGTATTTTAGTTTTGGTGCATCAAAGCTTAGTCAATCTAGTTTCTAGCAACTTAGAATCGTGTCAAATAGGAAAAAGTCCTGTATAGGATATTCTTATTCGAGTTGTAATAAAACTAGAAGAAAGGATCGAAGTTTGATGAAGGAATCAGCGGAGCTTAAGGAGAATGCTAAAAGATTCAAGCATATGGAAAGAAAATTATGAAGGAGTCAGCAAGAATGAAGATTGTTAAAGAAGCTACCAAACATTGGAAAGGCTAGCAAATACATGAAGATTGATGGAAACACCTAAAGGAATGCTGAAGGAGAAAAGAAAGCCTGTTGCTGAATCTCAATAGGATTGTTGAGATATCAACAGACTACTAACTGCAGCAAACGCATGATTGCAATCAACATTCAATATGGAGTCGTGAAGAAGAAGGATACAAAATCACATGGAATCCCGACAATTTAAAACGAAGGATAATCAACTGACAAACGGGAAGTTTCCAGATCCAAACTCAAAGATCCTTTCTGACAAAAACGGCTAAAATAAGAAGAATGCTTATCAGAGA
This sequence comes from Plectranthus barbatus, assembly GCA_026898455.1. Classification (NCBI taxonomy): domain Eukaryota; kingdom Viridiplantae; phylum Streptophyta; class Magnoliopsida; order Lamiales; family Lamiaceae; genus Plectranthus; species Plectranthus barbatus. Next base: position 10,060 of record JAPKLW010000577.1, on the reverse strand, counting down.
CGAAGGAGATATGAAGAGTCTCTGCACTTCGCAGAAAAAGAATGGAGATTGGCGAGCAGACACACTGTGTCTAACGGACAAGATTCAAATGTCCGTTTGAATCTTCACCTATAAATAGAAGATTTCGTGAAGAGCGAAGAAGTTCGGCAATTCTGAATCAAAGAATTTAGACAATTCGAATACTCTCAAACTCAAGCGAACTCATATCCAAGCATTCATTTCATCGAGGCATTTTATAAGCTTTAAAATTCAGAGCTCGAGACCTTTGAAGTTTTCATCTAAGTTTATCTTTGGGATTCTTTCTATCCTAGAAAGAATCTAGCAGTCACTTTGTTCTGCAAGTGTGATTATCACAGGCTATTCCCGCAAAAGAAAAGGTTCTGGGAAGAACTATTAAATTCCCAAGGTCGACGCCCGAGGAGAAGGGAGGTTCGTCCTCACTGTAAGGAGTGTCGAAGTTAAGATTGAATACCGAGGTGCGCGGTGACCAGACAGAGGAGCTGCACAACGCTAGAGATCAAGCCTGACCTTGTAATCAATCATAGTGAATTTTCAGTCAAGAGGACTGAATAGTGGACATAGAACATTTATTCGAACCACTATAAATTCAGTTTTCATTTACTGCTTTTACTTCGTTACTTATTGTTTATTTTGAAACGCAACACATCAAGTGTTGTAGTATTTCTTGAAGTAAATCTAACGAACAATTGAGCTTAAACACATTTTACAAACACTTACAGAGTCGTGACCTCAGCAAGATAAGCGCAAGATTTCATTAAAATTCCGCTGCAACTATAAACACTCTGATCCGGGACTAACATGTTGTAATTGTAAGTGGTTGTTCACCATAAAATATAATGGGAGATACAAATATAGACTTATAACTAAAGGCTTCACCAAAAAAACAAGGCAAAGACTACAATGAAATATTTACTTCTATTGTCAAATCCACTACAGTGCAAATTATGTTTGCTTTGGTTTCTCAATTTGGTTGGAAAATGAAACAAAAGGATGTTACTATTACATTCTTGCATGGTGATTTTAATGTGGACATATACATGAAAAAACACGAAGGTTTTCTTGATCCTATGTGTCCTAATCATGTATTTTTCCTTAAAAATACTTTGTATGGTTTGAAACAGTTACCTCGGCAGTAGAACATTAAGTTTGATCAAACTATGAGATCTCGAAAGTTTAATTTAAGTTCTTTTGATAATTTCCTTTATTTTAAGATATCTAATAATGTTGTGCCAACATTTTTGTTGCTCTATGTTGACCACATGCTGATTGCCAGTCATTGCATTAATTTTATGAAACATGTCCGAATGTGTCTAACGTAGTTTTTAGTAGAACAACCTACATTGATTAAATTTTGAATAAGTTTTCTATGTGACTTTAAACTTGTTAATACCCCACTTGCTTCTCATTTTGTTTCATTCAGATCGATCCCAATGATTGGTTTTGAAATGCTTGATAAGAAGAATGTGTTGTATGCATATGCTATAGGACCAGTCTTGCTCATTGTGAGTATTTTCCCAACCATCGTATACATGGTAACTTGTTTAAGCAGAGACATATAATCCTTGTAAGCCTCGTTGGGAAGCTTTGAATTATTTTTTTTATTCCTAAAGTCTTCTTCACTTGTTGGTTTGAGATTTTCTAAGTGCTCTAAAGGTGTTAGATTGATAAGTTATGTAAATCCTGGTTATTCTAATAATAGGAGTAATAGAAAGTCTACTACCTCCTACATGTTGACCTTATATAGTTCATGCATAAGTTGAAAGTATCAACTTCAATTAATTGTATCATTATCTATTACTGAATATGAATATGTTGCTATAACAGATGATATTAAAGAAGCAATTACGTTAAAAGGTCTTTTATCTAAACTATGATATCTAGATGTTAAACCTATTATCTTTTCTGATAGTCAATAAGCTATTCAATTGCGCCATAGCACTATATTTTATGCAGAACTAAGCAGAAGCACATTTATCTTAGATTTTATTTTATTCAGGATGTAGTAGATAAAGAGCTAGTATAACTTGAGAAAATTCCAATTGAGTTTAAGCATGCTGATTTGGAACTAAGTGTTTACGTGAATAGTTTGTATCTTGTTAGAAGATATTAAATTTTGACCGTGTTTAAGTGTTTTGTGTTATTCCTAATTTTATTTGTGTATTTATAACCATTTTATAAGCTTTGTTCTTGGGTGTCTTCTAGCTTTGTGTTTATTTTTTGTTTTCCATGTACTCTAGGGTGGTAGTTTGCCAACCTCTCAAGCAGGGTATTGCCTTGTGCATGCTCAAACTTGTTCCTCCTACATGAATTACTCGAGACAAGTATTTTTTTTGCGGTGATGACATCCTTGTAAAGTTGTACAAGCTCTATATTGCAGCGTATCAGGCCTAAGGCAGAGAACTTAAATAAGTATAAGCCCGAATATTGCCCAGTCAAACTTCTAGATAATAACCAATGTGTTTTTTCTCCGGCCCACTAAAATAAACTAATGAGTCCACCTAATTGTTTAAGGTTTCAACTCTTATTGTTTGGTGTTTAATTTGCGCAACCTCTCTAGATTCTTCATTCCTCAAAGATGCAGTTTTCCATTAAACGAAACCAAAACATACAAGTTAGAGCTGGAAGCAATTTATAACACACAATAAAGCACAACGAAGCTACAAATAATAGAATCTACAACTAAGACACCTAAGAAGATCAAGAGCAAAAGATCAAGGTATAGAAATCTATCACAAAAAATAAGCAGGTGACAACACTTTTGCCGCAAAGTTCAAGAAACACACCAGACCGCAAGAAATAACAAGCAATAATAGAGAACGCAAAAAAGGATGACCACATTATTCTATTGCATAAACCTTAACAACCACAACCAATTATAATCCAATAAGCTAAACACAAAGAGCCACAAAGCGATCTTAATAATTTATAAATATAACGAGAGCTTACACACAAAAAATAGAAAGAAAGCATGTACACCATCAATAAGGTGAACTAAAGGATTTGGTAAATGGACCAGAATTCATGAGATACCAAATTTGGGTATCAAAACAAGCTCTTTTCAGCAGAAACACATAAGCACCAATGTCACACAAGAAAACATAAAATCAAATCAGTTGGCATTAGTTGGCTCAACTAGGAATTGAAAAGTACAAAGTGGCTTAGAAACTATGCCATATCGGTAATCCCAGTAGAGGATACTGCCAACTTACCTCTCGTGCCCTAGGGCATCTACGATGAAAGTCCATTAGCGACAAAACATGTGGAGTCAGGGTTGCCTATGGCTCTGATACCACTTTTGGGACCTTATCCTCTACTCCATCTTTACATCTTAACACTAAGGAACACTATAGCCAACTCCTCAGGGACAACACTCACACAGTAATAAAATATTGTGTGCTTTGGCCATTACAAGCCCTCATCGTTTGAGTATTGGGGCACCTTCCCGAAAGGCCTAATACTAATGGAGTCGAGTAGTGTGAATAATGAGCATGTTGTTGACCAAGGTGGAGTTGAAAATTAGGTTCAAATGAGCATCAAGTAGACTTAAATATCAATCAACTTGTTAGGGACATAACTAGAAGGCAAGTTATTGTGATTAAGAGGCTTAAAGATTTTGAACTTGCCTTGATTGCTTTCAATGTGTTTGAAGCTTTAAATGAAAATGAGCCTAGGTCTTACAAAGAAGCTATTAAGTCTAAGGATTTCGAGTTCTGGACTAATACCATGCAAAATGAAATATACTCCCTATATGGTAATAAAACTTTGACTCTCATTAAGAGAGACCCATGTGTATATATTTTAGCTCAAGGCTCCAACCTTCCGTGAATGTTCAATATATATACTAAGCTAGACATGTAGCTCAGGGCTTCACCCAAAAAGGAAGCATAGATTACAATGAAAAATTTGCTCTTGTTTTTTAATTCACTACTATGAAAATTATGCTTGCTTTGGTTGCTCAATTTGATTGGAAAATGAAACAAATGGATGCTAGTACTTCCTTCCATGGTGATCTTGATGTGGACATATACATTAAACAACCTAAAGATTTTGTTGATTGTAAATTCCTAACAATGTGTATTCACTTGAAAATGCTTTATATGGTTAGAAATAGTCACCTAGACAGTGGAACATTAGTCTTAAATTTCAAAAGTTTAATAGAAGTACTTTTGATCATTGTCTTTATTTTAAGATATCCAATAATGTTGTGCCTATATTTATGTTGCTCTATTGATGACATGCTAATTGCCAGCCCTTGCGTTAATGTTGTGAAACATGTCTAAATGTGTCTAAATGACCAATTTGATATGAGAAAAATTAGGAAATGCTTGGAGGATCGTAGGAATGGACATAAGTAGATATACTAGTGAGTCTACTTTAGTTTTCAATCAAACTACTTGCATTGATAAAATTCTGAATAAGTTTTCTATTTGCGACTCTAAACCTATTAATGCCCTGATTGTTTCTCATTTTGTTTTTGTAAGGATCAATCCCAAAAGACCAATTCTAAAATACTTGATATGAAGAATGTGTGTTGGGAAAATTATCTAAGTTTCCCTTCCCCAGTTGATAGCTTAGATCTTTGATTTGGTGTTTAAGTGTTTTGGTGGATCAAATCCTAAGTCCAACCAGCGTCAGTTTGTCTTTAGAATAGCTCTAGTCTCAAATGTAAAGTCCTGTTTAGGTCTTTTGAGTTGTAAGTCGTAGCTGATCAAGACTCATGCTGACACTGTTCATCAGCATGAGAATCTCTTACCTGGTGAAAGATTTCACCAGCAGACGACTGACAGACCCATGCTGACACTGTTCATCATGATGGAGTCAAGAGCTAATGACTGGCTACTGTTCACCAGTTGGAAGGATTTCACCAGCAGGAGGCTGACAAATCCTACCAGCAGAATACGTGTTCTGGCTGACACTATTCACCAGCGGTGAAGCCACCAGTCATGGGAGATTCCAAGAGTTAACATCCAGACAAATTGGTAGACTAAGATTGTGCAAGCGCTAAGTCACCAGCAGAGACTGCCAGCACAAGATCACCAGTATGTTCTACCAGTCGGAGGTTACCAGCAGAATTGAAGATTCGCTCTCCCAGAGTCTTAGAGACAAAAAGAAGATTCGTCTGAGGAATATACTGACAAAGTATGACTTTAAGGGAGGATACCTTAAAGTCTATCAGTTCAAGACACCAGTTGAGATTCCTCGTACTGACGAAATAATGCCGTTCTGACACAAAGAGGTCTGTGTCAGAAAAAGCAGACACAGGTATGGCGTTTTCCTGAAATTCCTACCTGCCGCCGTCTGAAGTACATCCGAGGACAGAGACCCATTCCGGATGTGTCCAAACGGCTAGAATTTTAAATGAGATCCTGCGTCTATAAATAGGTTGGAATCACCAACATTTAAGACGCTTGCATCCTGAACATTCAATACTCTCCAACTACCGAAAGAACGAACATTCATTGCAAGCAAGCAAGCATCTTTCGAGGCTTTCTTTAAAGTTTTTCCGTGTGTTGATATCTTTCAAACACGAGACTTCAAGCTTCCTGCTTGTAAGTTTAGACCTCACTTGGTGTTCTTTCTCTTTCTGAGGAAGAACATAGCAGCTCTAGAGCCAGCCAGCTCTTGAGTTATTACGGGCAGTTTGCCGTAGAGGATTTACGTTCTTGGGAGAACTCAACACCCAACCAGTCAGAGGAGGAGGTTGAAGTGACGTGCTCGCACTCCATCCATCTGACGAGAGTTGAAGAAGGACAAGGACCGGGAGCGGTTGATCCAGTGGACTGGTAGACGGGGCATTTACCAGCTGGAGATAGATCGTAGGAACTTTGTACCGGATTACTCTTATAGTGAATTTCCAGTGAGTCGACTGGAGAGTGGACGTAGATCAGTTGATCGAACCACTATAAAAATCCTTTGCCTTTATCTGCTTTCAGTATTTAAATTTGTATTTGAAACCCAGCACTCAAGTGCTGGTGTATATCTGAAAACTGATAACTGTGCAAACTAGGCTTAAAATATTCTAAGTGTTGAGCTATCAGCTGACCAGCCAGTCAGCCAGTCAGCTGAGCAACCAGCAGGACAGAGTGCAAGTTAGACTTATAAGTTCAATATTTCCGCTGCGTATCGTTATACACTCTGATAAATCGGGACCAACAATGTGCCTTATGAAAATGCTATTAGATCATAATTTATCTCATGGTGAGTCCTCGTCCATAAATCACATAGACAACAAGTTGTTTTAGTTGATACATGTCTAATCCTTTTAGGCTTCGTTGCGAAGCTTCGGTTTCTTCAATTTGTAAAGTCTTCTTAACATGTTGTTTCAATATTTTGTTAGTGCTTTGAAGGTGTTAGATTGATAGGTTATGTGGATTCCAATTATGCTAATGATATAGATGATAGAGAGTCTACTACCTCCTACATGTTTACCTTATGTGATTCATTAGTTGGAAGTTTCAATTTCATTTTATTTTTTCCTTGTCTACTAGAAAAACTAAATATATTGTTATAACTAATGTTGTTAAAGAAGAAATTTGGTTAACAAGTCTTTTATCCAAAATAGGATATTTAGATGTTAAACTTGCTGTCTTTTCTAATACTTAATTAGCTATTCAATTGAGCAAGATCCCTATATTTCATGAAAGAACTAAGCACATTGATGATAGATTTAATTTTATTCGAAATATAGTTTATAAATAGCTTGTATTACTTGAGTAGATCTCAATTGAGTTTAATCCTGCTCATATAGGAACTATGTGATAACATGTTGAAAAGTTTGTATCTTGTCACAAGACATTAAATTTTGATAATGGTATAGTTTATTGTGTTATTCCTATATTTTTTATGCATTTAAAATTGATTTATAAGATTTGTTCTTGAGTACCTTTTAGCTTTGTGTTTTTTTTTTGTTTTGTAGGTACCCTAACGTGATTGATTGTGAACCTCTCAATAAGTGTATTTATTGCCTCGTGCTTGCCCATACTTGTTTCTCGTACATGAATAACACGAGAAAAGAATTTATTGTGATAATGACATCCTTGTAAATTCGTATAACCTCTAGATTACAGCCCATTAGGCCTAAGGTGGAGAATGTAATTAAGTGTAGGTCCGATTATTGCCCGACCGAACTTCTAATTAATAGTCCATGTGTTTTTTCTCCATCCCGCTAAAATAAACTAATAAGTCAACTTTTCCATTTCTCTCTCTCTACGAAAAATCCTTAGTGTTCTTTTGTTGAGAATATGTGATAGATTGATCTTCATCTTTGTGGAGTGGTGTTGTAGTTGTTTGTTTTACCCTGCGGTTCCCTTCTTTGTGTCAAGAACTCATATGGTTGTGGGGATTTGGGGTTGCTAGTGAGAATCAAGGGCACATAGTTTGACTTCTTCTCCTTGTAAATATTATTAGACAAATGAAATAGTGTTGTCAATAGTAGATTTTTTGAGCCACCGTCCATCTCATCAATTACCGACGAGGAAGCAACCACCACTAAGGAGTCACTACCAAAAATTCGCGTTTTTGCGACTGAAAAATCGGTTGCAAACTGCTGTTTTGCGACCGATTTTGTCCGTCGCAATAACCTTGGTCGCAAAAAAAATTGCGACCGAAAATTGAATCCGTTGCAAATTTTTGCGACCGAAATTTTCGTCGCAAAAAAATTGCGACGAAAATTTCGGTCACAAATTGGTCGCAAATAAATTTCCTTCAAAGATTTTTTTTTAAATTTTTTTGAACCAGTTTTGAACCGGCCGGTCCAACCATCTTGAACCGGCCGGTTCAATCATCAAATTTGGTGGCTTGCGTCCAAGAGGGTTCGAACTCGGCACCTCCCGCACGCGTTACCATTGAACCAAACAATAATCTCATCATTTATACGTACTAAAAAATATACATATTTTCAAAAAAAGGAAAATTCGGTCGCAAAATTTAGCAACGGAAAAATCGGTCGCAAATTTGTAATTTTTTTGTAGTGAGTGTTATCTAATAGATCAAAGTCCGCCTTGTGAGTGAATTTTTTTGAGGTTGATTCAAAGTTGCTAGAAGGTGAAGATGTCCAACAATAGATACTCTATTTATAAATATACAACAATTCACACTGAAAATGGTACGAATTAAGGGGAGCTTCACTTAATAGGCTTTAAGGTTATTACCATGGAATAGAGAAACTGAGGAATGAGAAACAAATTGTGTGTTTGAGATTTTTAAATTACTAAAAATATAAATCTATACTAAATTAGAATAAATCTGAAAAATAACTTTCGAATCATGTGTTTGACATGAAAATCATATCTTTATAAAGCATAAGAAATATTAATAAAGAATTATATATTAAACATAATATACATAATAAAATGAACAAGTTAATAAATGAGTTTTAATGCGGATAATTAATTGAGTAATAAAAAACGGAATTATTTTTGTTTAACATAAACATGATGCAAGCACAGAATTCACCCTATATATAATATATGTGGATTAGATAATCAACTTCATGTGTTAAATGGTTGTATGAGTTTAAATTAATGCATTGTATTTATTAATAGTATGTTAACATGCTAACTAATATATATTATAACAGATAAGTAAGTATATTATACTTATTAGTTAACATAATATATGTTAGATTTTTAGATTTAGTGTTTCATTCATTAACTGGGCTAAAAAATAAGTTAGGCTATCCGAGAGGAGGCCTTAGCTCTTACATGTCTCAACCTTTTAACAAAATTATTGCTTGGACTTCTTAAAAAAGCCTATATGCTTAAACAAGTTAAGATCTAAACTTGAAATCAAGTCCTTTAATCCCATCAGGCATCGTATTTAAATAGTATATTATATAAATTTCTAAAATTACATATTATACTCATTAAAATTAAATTATAAAATAAACCATTTTTACTAGATTATACAGTATTTAGACGATAAAAATTAGTTGATATTTATTATTATATAATTTATTTATAATATAAAAAATAATGTGTTAAATTAGTAAATAGATCTAGAGTAGGTATAAACTCCGGTCTTCATTGCTAAAAGAGTTAGGTCTGAGCATTTATAAAAACTTATCATAGTTAATAGGTCTAACTTAGGCCTTTAGAATATTTAGCATGTCCAAGCTTATCGAGCGAAAGCCTCGTCTTAGCCTATTCCCATCATATTCATTAGTACATTAGAAATGAACGGTATCACTATTAAAGAACATAGTCACACGTTTGAAAAAAAGTTAATCCTAACCATACATACAATCAAATCAAGGGTCAAGATTATTTGGCAGTAGATATATTATCATTGGTTGGCATCAAGATTTTATATTTAATTTCTTTATAAGTTGTGCGTAAAATACCTAGTGCTCAATCAATCCAAGGGTGTTGAGATTCATATATATATATATATATATATATATAGTAGTGATCATATGAGAATAGTTTTTAGTATGAGAAATGAGAATAAATATCAGCCTTTGATTTTGTGATTTCAACGCTCATGATCTATTTTACTCCGTGTGCAGTTTTCCTCGATTCACCGGCAGTTTTGCAAGATTAAGGTTATTTTTGTAATTTTAGCTTTTTCAAAAATCTGAAATAGTATCTCATCAGATTTTTTATTCCTTTCTTCGCGCGATTTGATTTCTTCTTCCTTCTTCATTCAATTTGATTTATATTTCTTATGTCGATCAAATTTTTTTCTTTGTTTCTGGATTTAGCATTCGTGTTCGGTCTCGACTTTGTTAATTGTGCATGAATATAATTTAAAAAATTTGTTTATTCAGATCGACGTTCATTTTTACTATTATATTGTGCATCTTTAGTGTTAACTTTGTATTTTTTGTATCTTTTAGGTTCATTTATTTTAAAGTGTGTTGATGAGATGAAGCATTTTAAGGGCAGTGTTTTTAGAACTGTTGATGTTGGTATTGAATTTTATAGAGACTACGCTCGTGTTGCTTCTTCGAAACATGTTTAATTTTTTTAATTCGTATTTATGTGAAAATGAAGTAAATCGGGCTTAAAATGCAGGTTGCTGTTTGTGTTTGAGTATTTTT
>JAPKLW010000576.1:399700-439232 GCA_026898455.1 Plectranthus barbatus | reverse complement strand
ATTAATGGATTGATTACTGACAAGTTGATGACAATTCCTCATTGTCCAACAAATTGTCTAAGTATTTACTTACCAGCTGAACTTACACTTCCAGTGTAATCAGCACCAGCACTCGTATCACACACTTTAAATCTTTTTGCTCTGATCTCAATTTTCATATTTTAAACGAGCAATATCTCTCCTGGTTTGAGGGGGAAGATTTTTAGTTAGAGCTGATGTGAGGAAGCATTTTCATGGGTTTAGATCTGATAGGTTTATTTTGTAAAACCCTGAAATACTTTGTAACTTTCCTCATCAGCTGAGTGCTCGCTGGTTAGGCTTTGATCGCACCAAAAAGGGGGAAATTGTTGGGAAATTTGGCTAAGTTTCCTTTCCCCAGTAGCTACTTGTTTAGATTCTAGTTTTGGTGTTTTGGTGGATCAAATCCTAAGTCCTACCAGCGTCAGTTGTCTCTAGATAGCTCTAGTTCTCAAATGTAAAGTCCTGTTTAGGTCTTTTGAGTTGTAAGTCGCAGCTGATCAAAGACTCATGCTGACACTGTTCACCAGCATGAGAAGTGCTTACCACTGGTTACTGTTCACCAGTTGGAAAGTCTCATCCGAAGGCGGCTGACAAAGACTCGTGCTGACACTGTTCATCAGCATGAGAAAGAGCTAATGACTAGTTACTGTTCACCAGTTGGGAAGGATTTCACCAGCAGGCGGCTGACAAATCCTACCAGCAGAATACGTGTTCTCACTGACACTATTCACCAGCGGTGAAGCCACCAGTCATGGGAGATTCCAAGAGTTAACATCAGACATATTGGTAGACTTAGATTGTGCAAGCACAAGTCACCAGCAGAGACTGCCAGCACAAGATCACCAGAATGATCTACCAGTCGGATGTTACCAGCAGAATTCCAGATTCTCTCTCCCAGAGTCTTAGAGACAAAAAGAAGATTCGTCGAGGAATTAACTGACAGAGTATGACTTTAAGGAGGATACCTTAAAGTCTATCAGTTCAAGACACCAGTTCCGATTCCTCGTACTGACGAATAGTGCCGTTCTGACATAAAGAGATCAATGTCAGATAAAGTGGACAAAAGCATGGCGCTTTCCGGAAATTCCTACCTACCGCCGTCTGAAGGACATGCGAGGACAGAGACCTTTTCCGGATGTGTCCAAACGGCTAGAAGATTTGAATGGGATCCCGCGTCTATAAATACCTGGGATCCATCAACATTCAATACTCTTCTCTCTCGCTCAACTACCGAAAGTCAGAAACTTTATTGCAAGCAAGCAGAACACTTTCGAGGCCTTTCTAAAGGCTATCCGTGTGTTGATTTATCAAACACGAGACTTCAAGCTTCCTGCTTGTAAGTTATTGATCTCTTTGGTGTTCTTTCTCCTACGAGGAAGTTCACAGCAGCTCTTGTGCCAGCCAGCACTTGAGTTATTACGGGCTTTTGCCGTATTGAGAAGATACGTTCTTGGGAGAACTAAACACCCAGTGAAGCTGTGGAGGTTGAAGTGACGTGCTCGCACTCCACCAGCTGATCAGAGTTGAAGAAGGACAAGGCCGGGAGCGGTTGATCTAGTGAACTGGTGGACGAGGCATTCACCAGCTAGAGATAGATCGTAGGACACTTGTACCCGATTACTCTTAGTGAATTTCCAGTGCTACGACTGGAGAGTGGACGTAGATCAGTTGATCGAACCACTATAAATCCTTTGTCTTTTATCAGCTTTCTGCATTTCATACTGATTTAAAACCCAGCACCCAAGTGCTGGTGTATATCTGAAAACTGATATAACTGTGCAAACAAGGCTAAAAATATTCTAAGTCTTGAGCTACCAGCTGACCAGCCAGTCGCCAGTCAGCTGAGTACGCAGAGTGCAAGTTGACTTACCAGCTGACAAGGTCCCAGTCAGTTGAGTAACCAGCAGAGTGCAAGAAACGATTAACCACATTTTCCGCTGCTAAGTTATACCCTGATAATCCGGGACCAACATCTATTCAACAAACTCAAACCCATGAAAATATCCATACATATCATCAAGATGAGCATAATCCAAAACATTCATCCAAGGTAGAATATCAATATAGGTACAACCAAATCAAATCAAATCCAATAATGGGACAATATTCAACAACTAAACTAAATGCAAGATAAAGGATAGGAGATGGAGAAGAATAAACTAAGGCACCGGCTACCGGCACATCCCCCCAAACTTAGTCAAGTGAGACTAAGTTTGCAAAAACGGTGGACGGTGCATCGTCACACCTCTCGATCTTGTAGTTCCTCCCTACAAACACAAAACCAAACAAACTAGACATTTATTCAAAATCAAAGCAACTAAAAGCAATTAAACAAAAGAAATAAAATTGGTTGGGTTGCCTCCCAACAAGCGCTTCCTTAACGTCGGTAGCTAGACGACCTTACCACATCACCCATTATCAAAAATTGTGTGGATTTTTAATACACCTTTCTCCCTTAATTTGCATTTACTTGGGAGCAATTTGTCCAAGACAATTTTTCTTTCACCCCTATCATCTCTCCAAGGAGGGTTGCATGTCTTGACAAACTCGACTATAAAAGGTGGTGATTCCTTCTTTGATTTGATCTCTAAGGCATCATCCAATTGAATCCAAAGTATACAAGTCTCAACTTGTCCCCCGTTTGGATCAATCTTCAACTTCTCATCACCTCCTTTTCCGATCAAATCATATGTTTCATCCACTATCTCTCCTAGGATCACCTCATTTTCCCTCTTATTTATCACTAATGAAGGAAAAACAAGCACCATGTCACCACTTGGACCTCCCGACATTATTTCCTCATCATTTTTCTCTTCCTCATCTTGTTGTGCCACGGCCGGGATTTTTTGCAACTCCTCAAGTGAGAGTATCTCAAGAGCACCATTCTTTTCATCTTCAATGACTTGCAACTCCTCCTTGGTGCCTTCATTATCTTCATCTTCTTGGAGTAAGGTTTCTCTTTCATTCTTTGGTTCTTTCTCTTGAATCTCTTTTACTCTTGTACCTTGAAATCTCACTTCCTTAAGAACCATTACCGCATCCTCACATTCATCTTCCATAATTTCCTTGTCAATTGGATATTCTTCCACTTGAGGTTCCTCACTCACCTTCTTAAAGATATCGGATAGTTGCATTCTTAACTCCAAAAGCCTTCCCTCGAGCTTATCCGGTTTCCTCTCCAAAGCTTCCCGAGATGATCTTGCTTCTCTAACTATTTCATGATCACGGCTACCCCATTCATCACAATGAACTCTTGCTATGGATGGATTTCGAGTATGATTCTCATAATGTCTACATGGAGAGTAGCCATTAGATGGGGGATAGTTCATGTTGTTCCGGAGGTCACAATTCCCCCATTTATCTCTATAGCTTTCATTACTACACTCCTCTTCTTCATTTCCCAAACTTGACTTCATAATGCAATCATGTCTAATTTCTTCCATCCATGGGTAGCTCTCTTCAAATACCAACCGAATTGGCTTCCTCGGTCGTTGTCTCTCCAACATCTTTACGCTCATCTCATCCAATTCCCTTTGGAGATTGTTAAGCCTCTCCGAGTAAGTTCCTCGATGATTCTCCATTTGACACCTACAATACCAACAAATACAAAAAAAAAAACAAATTATTCACACAAGCAAAAACACAAACACCTAGCCTACAAGCTTCACTTTCTCCCAATATATAGCAACCTACTAAATGAAGTCCCCGACAACGGCGCCAAAACTTGATGCGGCTAAAAGTTCAATAAAAATTAAACTCTTAGCTACACAAGAATAAAATTTGTCAAATCCAGGTCCTTCTTCCCTTCGCCCGCTAGATTACCGGGATACTATAGCAAAGTTTAATAGCTAGGTAAAAATAAAATCGTTGAGTGATTTCTTTCAACTAGGCAATCAATTTAAACCTATGCTAACAACATATAACAAACAATGAATTAAACCAACAAACAACATTCAAACAATTCTCTCCACACCTTGGTAAACCAAGACAAGCAAATACTCAAATGAGGTAGATATGATGTTGAAATAAATGTAGATTTAATCCAATTAGGTTAATCATTGATGTAAACAAGTTTTAATTCCTATAAAGTTGAGCAACCGACTCTTTCTAGTCAATCCCCTTTGTACCGGTGAATTGTCCGTTGATGAAATTAGAAATATCAAACAGCTACGTTATCAATCCCTAACTCACTCCAAAACGTCCGTCGATTATTGCCCTACAATCCTAGCCCCGCACATGGATTGGAACTAAAACTATATGATTATGCACTTTTCACGACGATTCCGTCCGCGTATTGGCTGCAACGTTCATATCAACTACCTATAGATTGGCTATTACTTACATCTAATAGGTATGAACAAGCTCAAGTGCAAATCAACCCCTCATAGGAAAGTAAACAAACAATTATCAAACCTAATCTTCATGCATCATTGTTCAAATCAACATCCAAATTGAATTAGAGCAACATACCTCACATTTGTAACAATACAAAGTTGAAATCAAATACATCCTTTACAATTGATAAGTAGAAAATGAAATCTTCCCCAATTGGATTTGCTAGGTCTTGATCTACCCCCTTGGATCTTCAATTCTCCTCATAGGATTGATGATTTAGCTCCTTGATAGGTTTTGGAAGAGATGGAAATGGAATCGTAGAGAGAATTTAGGAGGTGGTTATTCAAAGTTATGAGAAGTTATGAATTCCTTATGAAAATAACCATTTTTCCCCCTTTTATAATGAGCAAACAGGGTCTCGGATCGCCCGAGCCAAAGTTGGCTCGCCCGAGCGAGCCCAGAGCTGAAAATCTCCAAAAATCCGCTCTGGCTCGGCCGAGCCAAGGGTGGCTCGACCGAGCCAACTCTCTGAAGGGCTTGGCTCAACCGAGCCAAGTTTGGCTCGGCCGAGTGAAGTCTCTGAACAGCCCCAACACCCTTTCTGCACCGCTCGGTCGATCCTGCTTCCCTTTGACTCCTAGCTCGGGTGATTTCCATCCAAAACTCATCCAAAAGTGTTGTTTTATGCTCAAAACACATCCTACAACATTTCAAACACGAAAACACGAAAACAAGACAAAAGAACAACAAAAACATATGATATGAGGGTAAAATGGCCACAAACATGCAAGTTCACACATCGAAAAATAGGTCATTTTACACACATATCACTCTTACACGTCACTGCTTTCGGAACAGTTTTCATGTGATTTTAGCCTATAACCTGTATAAACACACCAAAGTACGCATAATACCACCCGATATAGACTCATGCATAGAATATATATATAAACTCAATAAAACTACATAAAATAGTAGAAAGTAATATAGATAAGCGAGTAAAATAATGAGCTTATTAGTGAGCTACTCGGATCTCTTAACTCGATAAAAGCTCGTTCGAGTTCGTTTAATAAAGCTCGTTTATTGAATGAACCAAACTTGAGCATCATAATATTCGACTCGTGAGCTCGTCAGAAGGCTTGTTAGCTAAAATTAGTAAGAAATATAAAATAATTACTTTTATAAAAATAATATTTTCATGATTTAAGAGTAACAATAATGTTAAATGTTTCTAATAATGAAAAAATTTAGAATTTGAACATGAATATGATATTACTTTTGGAATAAATAATTTTTTTTAAAAATAATAATGAAAATCTTAAATATATTCTAAATATAGAAAGTTCATTTAGGCTCGATAAAATCTCGATAAAGTACGTGAACATCAAAGTATTCGATAAAAATGCTCGAAGCTCGACTCAAAACTAAACGAGTCAAACTTGAGTACGACACTACTCGACTCGACTCGGTTCGATTACACCCCTAGAAGTTAATTAATTATTGGTAGCCTGATAGAGTCTCTAATTAATTAACAAATATGAGATAACCTTAAATGTGAGATTCACCGAGTCGATGCAACCCGTTCCTCATAACGTAGGCAAAGGGGTAAGTCATTATTAATTCTCTAGTGGAATGAATTAATATTAATTCATTAATTATATTCAAGGTTGTGGACATGAAAATTAATTAATTCAAGTGCTAAAAAAATTAATTAATTCATAGACTCACTTTATTATTTGCATCAGGTCTCAGGTCTGACCAAATGTTAGAAACTGAGTTTCAGTTTCACTCCTAATTTGATGTTTTTATATGTCAAAACTTACATTAGTATTAAGTTTCTAGAGTACTTAAATATAATCATTGTATAGGATTGTTCGAGTTGTAATAGACTTGAAACTTAGATGCTGAAGATCAAGCGGAGCAATCAGAAACTAAGTTTCTGATAAGGGATTTCAAGAAGACATAGCTCAATATATCAAGAACCAAATTTTTGAACTTGAAGAGAAGAATCAAAAGAAACTTGAAGTTGTGAAGACAAGATTTTTGTGTTCAAAATCTACTAAGGCCAGAAACTTAGTTTCTTTGAAGTAAGATGGAAACTGAAACTGAGTTTGGAATGTAAATTGTCACTTTCAGCATTTCAAAAGTACGTGAAACACAAGTGCTCAAAGTCAGACTTGAATCAAACTTACGACTCAGGTATTAAACAACAGTTTTAAAACGACAGTTTGTGTTAGGCAGCAATTTAGGTAACAAGTTTACAGTTATATGCTGTCAACAGTTATACATTTTCAGTTATGATGCGTAAAGTAAATACATATACATTTTTAACACTTTCAGACAAGTGTTGAATGTTTCAAAATACATTTGAAAACTGTATGATGCGTAAATTAAATAAATCTGTAAATGATGCAGGATATTTATAGTGGTTCGGAGCCTTAAGTTCCTACGTCCACTCTTCGGAAATTAATCCGTAAATTCACTAAGTAATGAAGATACAATCCTCACGATCTATAGCCAAATGCTATAGAGACCACCATCCACAGCAGAATGGATCACTCGTCCAGGCTGTTGTTCTTCTTCAGTTCCTCAAAGCCAGGTAGCACCTTGAAGTCTCCTCAGAACTGGCAGTCGTTGGAAATGGATTGAGGACAAACCTCCCTTCTCCTTCTCGTGAACACAAGGTCACACGGTGAATCTCTGAAGATTCCTTAAGCAATAATGCCTCGTGTTCAATAAATGAACCACAAAGTTAATGCCTTCTTACTAGAGAGCTTTTAATGCTTTGAGCTTTAAATTCGGCAGAGTGACAGCAAGGTTTTTAAGTGCTCGATCGGATATGTTTGTCTCTGATCATCCTGCTATTTATAGTTGGAGTTTTGAAAATAGTCGGTAGAGACACTTCGAAGGATGTTCAATCAGTGTCCATCCTTATCTGTAAAGTAGACTTGCTCCTCTGCCTTTTCTGAATCACTGCCATACTTTTTGCAAGGGCAGTTTGTACTTGTTGTGTCAGACGTCGAACAACGTTGTACTCCAGTCATAACTGAGTGTATCTTCGTCTCTTATCATTGACTCTTTAATGTTCTTTTATGACTGATCGGCATCTTGCTTTTCACGTGTTCCATTGACGTGAAATTATCCCGGTTTGAAACTGTGAGCGCCTCTCGACAGTTTCTTTATGAAAACTATGTCCACAGTTTTCTTTGCTATACGATCCTTGACAGTTGAAAAACTGTCTGCACAGTATTTTGCGTCCATTACTCTGCACAGTTTTCTCGTCCATTATCCGTGACTGTTTTCTCGTCTGGACGGCTTCCACTTCAAAAACTGTTCCACAGTTTTTGACAGTTTTATTCTCCTAGACTATTACAACTTGATCATCCTATACAAGGATTACATGAGGTAATAACTCTAAGGCCTGGACTTTGGTATACATGTTTGACACATCAAAACATCAATTTAAAGGAGGGATTTCTACATCCACACATAACAATTATCCATACCTAACATATAGACATGTACCATATATGTTATTCCATTAATTTTACATATATCTCAATTTTTTAAATTCTATTTACAAATGTATCTATATTCTTATTTGTACCTGTATAATATATAATTTTACTCACTTACCCACCGTGGGCACATGTTCATGTGTGCACGTGCTGATGTTGCAATATTGCATTGTTGGTAGGGTTAATATATTATCATACCAGTCATGGTCACAATAATACATACCCACCGTAAGCATTGGAGTATTTCTGATATAATATTTACTAATAATAAAATTATATTTATGTCACTTTTCTCTAAAAGTTAACATATTAACCAAACGTATTTTATTTACTGTTTCTTTGTAATAAAACATAAACATTGTTATAACTCAAGAATGAGCAGTTTCATTATCGGTCCATCAAAGAAAAAAGCCCAAAGGAAGAAGCCCAAGAATCCATTTTTCGGTTAAGGCAGAATCTTTGGAAGACTAAACAGTTTGACCGAGCTACTTTTGACTGAGCTACTTATCAACTGAACAAAATAGTCCAAACACGCATTAAATTGGATTCTGAAGCCGAGCTATGAGGAGACGAAACCAACTCGTATGAATGGATGCAACCGTTTGACACACTAATTCACATAAGGAATTGCAACTTTTTGCTTAGAGTCACCTCTTTGTATTCAACCCTTATAAATAGGGCTCAATTTATTATAGAAAACACATTAACATTAATTACAGAAACACAAACAATAAATACTCGAGTTCTATTTCTGAATAAGCATCTTTCCATATTTTAATTGCTATTTTCTATTATTTTATTAAATATTCTTATTAAATAAACCTCATCGAAATGGAGCATTAACAAACATACTTTTCCTTTTCTCATTTACATTGCACTTATTTTATAAATTGGAGTCCTATGTAGATTTATATAATCAATTCCATTTTTATTTTTAACAATTTATATATGGGAAGGTCTCAAGTTAAGAACGCCTAAACGGTTTAGGCGGGTTTTATCCATTAACTCAACCCAAACCCATTTAATATATCCTAATTGGAATTAATAAACTTTATTTGGGATGGGTGAACCCATTTGGAAATAGATAAAATCTGCCTAAACCGTTTAAGCGTATCTAACACAAATTTTTGCCTTTATATATAGAGTTAGATATATTGATATAAAAAAATTCTAATGTCCATCTTCATATAAAAAATGCTCCAATATTCCTTGCCGGCTCATTAATTGACGCCTATAGTAGGCATTGAAACATTCTTAAAAGAGTTTCCTGAGAGACGATCTCACCATTTTTTTATTGTGAGATGGATATTAATACATCATTTCAATAAGTGAAATACATCATTTCACTTTTAAAAATTATATTATTTGCAACAAAGAAATACATCATTTGTAATAAAGAAACACATCATTTCATTAAATTCGTCTCACAATAAAAATGGTGAGACATCATTTGCAATAAAGAAACACATTATTTCATTAAATTCGTCCTACAATAAAAATGATGAGACCGTCTCATCTTAAATTTGCCTTCTTTAAATTATAGTTAAACTAATACTTTGGATTAAAGTTAAATAACTGGATAATTATTAATATATTTATATGATTTTACTAATTATATTTAAACATTATAAAGAATTTAAGGTTTGTAAGATATAAAATTCTAAAAACTTGTAAAATATGAAAGAATTTCAACAATCATTCAATTATTATTCTTAGTCTAATGCCAGGAATGGCAGCTGCAAAGCATTGCCGACAAAATTGTGTTACTTCCCAGATTCGAATGATCTTCTTCTCTTTGTTGATGCTTATCTCCAAACTTTCAAGATCAATTTAGTTTGGCTGAGAGATGGCGGCTGTATATGCGGCTTTACTCTCCCTCTCTCAAATCATACACCAGATACTTCACCCGCCTCCTTCCCATCACTTTCTCATACCTACACAACAAATTGAGCTTCTGCAAGAACAAGTAAGTAGCTTCATCGATTTTCTTGAGAAATACTCCGGCCATGAAACTGAACATCTGGAGACGCGAATTGTGGGTGCAGCTTACAAAGCGGAGGATGTAATTGAATCCTTTGTGGTGAGGCAAATTCAGGCGAAACACGAAACCCTTGGAGAAATTAAGAGCTCCGCTGGCTGTTTTCCTAGGAAACTCCTCCCATTCCAGAATGTGTTGCAGAAGAAAGCTATACTCAAATTAATCGAAAATTTTATTTCCATAAGAGAAGAGGCGGACAAGATAAGAAGCAGGAAAGGTAAAAATACGACGCCAGCTAGTTCATCTGGTTCCGTTCAGGGTGGCAGTAATATCATGATAGGGTTCGATGAGCATTTTCATCAAATCAGGACTGCCTTTGCAACTGACAATTCTGAACTTCAAATCATCCCTGTTGTTGGAATGGGCGGTATAGGTAAGACTACTCTTGCCACTCATTTATACAAAGATGCTTACATTTTTGAACGCTCTGACTTTCGTGCTTGGGTTAGTGTATCTCCGGGGTATGATTTGCGAGAGATTATTGTAGCACTTGTACAACAGATCACTAGTAATATTGAAACAAAGGGGTTGAGTGCTGACCGATTGGGAGATTTACTGCGCAAAGAGTTATTTGGGAGAAGGTATTTTGTAGTACTGGATGATATGTGGGATATTCAAGCTTGGGACATGCTTAAACGGTTCCTGCCAAATAACAGAAAGGGAAGTCGAATCTTTGTAACTACTAGACTCTTGAACTTGGCAAAAGACATTGAACCTTGCCAACCTTATGAAATAGGTCTTCTAAACAATGAAAGTAGTTGGGCTCTACTGCTTCAAGTGTTTGGAAAAGAATATTTTCCCTATGAACTAGAGGATATTGGAAAAAGCATAGCTAGAAAATGCGGAGGACTTCCTCTAGCCCTTGTTGTGATTGGTAGGCTCCTTGCAAAGTCGGAAAAAACAAAAGCTTTTTGGGAGTATGTTGAACAAAATGTAAGTGCTGCTGCAAATGATGAAAATGATGCGCAGTGCATGAAAATATTGAGATTGAGTTACAGTCAGCTTCCAGTATATTTGAAGCCCTGTTTCCTATATGTAGCTGTGTTTCCAAAAAAGTTGAAATCCACACATCACGACTCATCAGGTTGTGGGTTGCTGAGGGGTTTATCAAACCAGCCAGCGGTAAAACCTTAGAAGAAGTCGCTGAAGGTTATCTTGAGGATCTTTTGGATAGAAATATTGTTATGGTCAAGGCACGGGGGCTCATTGGAAAAGTAAAGACTTGCAGTATTCATGATCTAATAAGGGATCTTTGCACAAAAGAAGTAGGCAGAGAGAAGTTTCTATGCATTCCTAAGCTTGATGACCCCACCATTCCATCTCTTATGACTAGTGAGCGTCGTCTGAGTATTCATATAGGCGTAGCAAAGGAGAAGGTGTACAAGGTCTTGCAATCAGCAAAACTTAATCGCTCATTCTTAAGCTACTCTAAATGGGAGTCAAGAAGGTGCGTTCGGAAGTTTAATTTACTGAGGATACTGGATGTGGTTGAGTTTTATTCCATGGAGGAAATTCTACAACTCTTTAACTCAAGGTATATTACCTGCGGCATTCCCTGGGATTTCCAGGATGTATCGTCTATGATGTCTCTGCTATGGAATTTACAAACTCTTGTTGTCTCAGCGCCTGTCCGTTTGCCTTCTGAAATCTGGCGAATGCCTCAACTTAGACATTTGAAGATGCCTAGAATTTCTCTGCCTGACCTGCCAGAAGACCAAGGGGAGAGTCAGAGCATCATAGTTCTTCAACATCTACACACTCTTTCAACAGTCATGGATTTTATATTCAGGGAGCACATACTTATGATGATCCCAAATCTAAAGAAATTGGGCATTCGCTGCGATACAAATAAGAATGTTGGATATTTTTGTCTAAGCAATCTTGCCACCCTTAAGAAACTTGAGTCACTATCTCTAGCATTTAGAGGGACTTGGGAAGATATCGTCTTACCACGTTCAATTAAAAAATTGAGCTTGAGTTATTGTCAAATTCCTTGGGAATCTATATCTGTAGTTGGTTTATTGCCAAATCTTGAGGTTCTCAAGCTGCAAACTGGTGCTGCTAAAGGCCAAATGTGGAATGTGAAGGTAGATGAATTTTCTAGATTAAAGTTCTTGTTAATTGATGGGTGTGAGATGGAGACTTGGGTAGTAGATGATTGTGGTTTTCCATGTCTTGAGCACCTACATCTGGTAAAGATGAAGATGGAGGATTTCCCAATGGAATTTGCAGAAATACCAACACTTCAAACAATCAACTTAAACTACTGCAGCAGATTCCTTTTTGCATCAGCAAGGAGAATATCAAAGGAACGAGAGTACTTTGGATATGAGGAAGTTCAAGTTCAATCATTTCCTTCTGAGGTAAGAAAAAACAAAACTGACTCTATCCTATTATTTCTAAGTTTTTAGGAGTTCAAAAAGAAATGAATATGCTGATTAGATCAGATCTATATGGTTTGTTTTTGTTGGGTGTAATATATGACTTGTGGTGTGTATAGTATGACATAATTTGAAAATAAATATCATGTAAAAAAAAAGAAAAGAAATTATAACATAATTTACGATAAGGAATTTGACTAAATAATATTAGGGCCATTTAGTTTGGATGCTAGATTAGATTTATAATATATGGGATTGGTGAAGATTACATGATCCAAGTCCAACAAGTTAAATGCAATTAACTCTTTCAATCCTGTTGGGGATTAGTCTAAGCTATCACCCCAAGTGCGTGCCTACTTAGTATGGGATATTATGTTCATCTATCCTCAACTTTCAAATAAAACTAGTTAATTCCTTTAGGGTAATTATGTAAATTTATAGAATTCTATCCTTTTTTTTTTTGAGGGAATATATAATACTATCATAAACCATATCTTATTATGTAATTCAATACCAACTCACTTAACACCATCTATTTTTGTCATGTCATATGTTGATTGCCGCATTAATTGCCCACATTAGCCCGAATTGCTGGCGTGGACAATTGACGTGGTAGTAACTTTTATTTTTAAATTGTTTGACATGAAAGAATTAAAATTTTTTATTTTTAGTGAGTGAGTTTTTAATTGAGTTAACCTTTTGTTCTTTTTTTTTTAAGTTTTAAAATTTGACAGTCATAATTTTGAATTAAAACATATTCATTAAATTTATGATTTAATAATTATTATTGTAAAATTAGTTTTTAATAAATATTTATTAACACAAAACTGAATGAACAGTTTTATCAATATTGTTTTGAATTGAAATTTTTAAGCAATATAAATTTTATAATAATAATTATTAAATTTATTATTCAAAGATCATATTTTAACTATAACGATTTATTATTGAATAATAATTTTAACTTAAATTAAGATATCAACTTAAAAAACAAAAATCTAAAGTTTTTTTTATTTAAAAATATCAATTCAAAAAATAAAAAAATAATTTAGTGCCACGTCAGTCGTAGGGGTTGTGTGGATGGCTAACATGGCAAAAATTAATGGTGCTAAGTAAGTTATGATAGAATTACATAGTAAAATTCAATATCAGATAGAATTTTATAAATGTGTAAGTGTGTGGGGTCAAGACTTTTAATTTTTTTTTTTTTTACAAAAACTATACATGTATATTAAAAATTTGACACACCGTGGGGTGGCCTACCCCCAAGTCTCTTAATAGTTCCTCGTTTCTAAATGTATGAATACCACTATTCTTTTGTTTATCTATATTATCTTATTTATTTAGCATGATACTTATACATATAAGAAAAAAATGAATAATCATAAAAAAATATAATTAATTGATTATAATGAAATGTAATACTTGTGCATCACATGAGTGCTATAGTAGTGATATTAATGTTCATATCCTTGCATTTAGGGCTGTATGGTTGCAATTATTAGAAAAAAATATTTACTCCTATATTAAGCTAAAGAAATTTAAATTGTTATATTTGACAATAATACTCGTAATTCAATAACAACAACAACAAAGAAAAGATTCAAGTATGGTATGGATGTCATTGAATTGCAATAGTGTTGGCTCTATTATTTTAATGATATACCAAATAGGCTCCTGAGTTAAAAAAAAAAGAATGTGGTGGGTCTGGAAGATGAGGTACAAAAACTAAAAGGATACCTCACTAACGAGGCTGCAGAGCTTGAGGTCATTTCCATCACTGGTATGCCTGGCATTGGCAAGACAACCCTTGCTGACAAGATTTTTCATGATCCAGAAATTGGAAATCAGTTTCCAGCCCGTGTATGGGTTGATGGTTCTCAGGACTTCACATTGAATGATATATTTCGTGCAATTTTGAAATGGTTCTCCCAGGTCAATGGGGAGATTATAAGCATAAAAGACGTAGAAGAGTTGGGGTTAGCGGTGCGTAGCTTTCTATCAAGTGGAAAATTCTTGCTTGTCTTGGATGATGTTTGGAGTCGTGTGGATTTGGATAAACTCATATTTTCATTACCTGAGAGCTACAATCAGGGTAAGGTCTTGATCACTAGCCGTTGGGAAGAAGTTGGTTGGAATGATAAACAATGTAAATGGCACCATATGATGCAATTCTTGACACTGGAAGAAAGTTTTTTGCTTCTCCAGTTGGAAGTCTTTGGTAAGCCCGAGTGCCCTCTAGAGTTGGAAGCTGAAGGTAGACTAATTGCAGAGTTGTGTGCTGGGCTGCCACTTGCAGTAGTAGTTGTGGGAGGCATTCTTCTTAAATCCTTTAGAGCATCAAGTGAGATGAGTGTCACAAAGAAAGCCTGGGAAGAAATTTCCGGTATCCTTGCTACATTTCATGGTTCTGGTCCATCTAAATTCATGGAACAAGTTATATTGTTGAGCTACAAAAAATTACCTTATCATCTCCAGATGTGCTTTCTATATATGGGGATGTTTCCCATACATTATGAGATCCCAGTGTGGCGATTGATCCGATTGTGGATTGCAGAAGGTTTTATACAGCAAAACGATGAGACAAGTTTGGAAGAAATTGCAGAAAACAATTTGGAGGATCTTATAAGTAGGAACTTAGTTAAGGCTGAAAAGTTGAAGGCCAATGGTAAAGTTAAAACCTGCCACATCTTTCATGATCAACTGTATGATTTCTGCAAAACTGAAGCTTGCAAAGTACAGGAAAATCTCTTCCAAGAAATTACGATGTCTAATGATGGGGAATACTTCCAACCATCAGTTGACGAGGAACTCAACTATCATCGTCTATGTCTTCATTCCAATGTGTTGAACTTTTTTTCTAGATTTCCCTATGGCCCAAGTGTCCATACATTCACATGTTTCTCTAAGGAGGAAACAATCATGCCACCCGATATGTTATCGCCCATTCCTGCTGGTTTCAAACAGCTTAGAGTTCTAGATGTCAAGCCCATCAAATTCCCTAAACTTCCTAGTGACATGTACCAATTGCTCCACTTAAGGTACTTGGTCTTGTCTGTCAATATAGCCGTTCTTCCTTCTGATTTCTCGGAACTTTGGAACATGCAGACTGTTTTTGTTGACACAACTTCTCGAACCCTTGATATAAAGGCTGATATTCTGAATATGACCCACTTGAGGCATTTCAAAACAAATGCATTAGCTACTTTACCCAAGACTAGTAAAAGTAGTGAAGGAGCTGGTGAGAAGATTCAAACACTCGGAACTATCACACCTAGGAGTTGTACTGAAGATGTTTTTGGTAGAGCCCGTAATTTGAAAAGTTTGGGTGTTCGTGGGAAACTAGTCATGCTACTTGATGAGAAGAGTGGATCATTCAACAGTT
Source organism: Plectranthus barbatus (assembly GCA_026898455.1). Lineage (NCBI taxonomy): Eukaryota > Viridiplantae > Streptophyta > Magnoliopsida > Lamiales > Lamiaceae > Plectranthus > Plectranthus barbatus. Next base: position 423,554 of record JAPKLW010000576.1, on the reverse strand, counting down.
TGGGGAACTTAGGTAATCTTGAAAACCTGAAACTGCTAAATGATGTGTTTCCCCTTTCACTTTCCGAAGGCCGACTGCACAGCCTTCCTCCAGCTTACAAATTTCCACCCAAATTGAAGATCCTAACATTATCTGACACGTTTCTGGATTGGAGTCACATGTCTATTATTGGGTCACTTGATAAGCTGGAGGTGCTCAAGCTAAAAGACTATGCGTTTTATGGTAGAACCTGGGTGACGAGTGATGGAGGTTTTCGCTGTCTTGAAGTTTTGCACATTGGACGCACAAATTTGGAGATTTGGAAAATTTCTCACCAGCACTTCCCCAGACTTAAACAACTTCAACTTAGCAATTGCGACGATCTTCGAGAAGTCCCAATTGATTTGGCTGATGTTCCGAGTTTTCAAAAGTTGGATTTGTTTCGTTGTAGAAGTTCAGCTGTTGCATCAGCGATTGAGATAGAAGTAAAGATAAAGGAGAACACTATGAGGCCTGGCACATTCAGGCTTTCCATTTCTTCTCTTGAATAATCGGGTTCTGTTGTTGTCGAACAGGTATGCATAATTTCAACCTTTAAAAGATATTCATTTTCAAATTGAAAAGTTGGGGATGCCTTTGCTAGTTCTTGATTCATAGATATGTATGTAAAATATATTTGCATTGTTTATTGATGGCTTATGATGCAGAAGCAAGGAGAGTTGAAGCAGAAGATTCATGTAAATTCCAATTGGATGAAATACAACGAAGTAAAATTGCATTTGTATTCAGTTTAATTTTTTTTTTTTTTTTTCTCTTGATAATTCCCATAACTATTTCCAGCTTTGGGAATCTGTTGGAAATAAAAGATTACGATACCGTGTGTTGTGATTTGTGAATATTGTTTTCGCTTAATTAATTGTCTGAACCGCGCTCCTAGAAATGTTGAATTTCAATCATTTCTCTTTGAGTTAATCTTGAATTTCATATTTTTTTCTTTCATTTTGAGTCGATAGAACGATCTCTCATCCACCCTTACAAATTGCGAGCGATTCTAAGTGATGCAAATATGCATAATTGTTTTGATCTTTTAACAAGGCAAATATGCAATTTTATTATTTTAGGATGTTTTTTCAAAATCAATTTTTTTATTTAATTACTAAACTATGTAAAAACTATATAAATGTGAGATAAGGTTGATTTTTCGGTATTAGAATACTAATTCAAGTTTCCGCGGTCGACATTTATTATTTTATTTAATGACCTGGAAACTGAAATTTGTTGGAACTATTAGGCTTTGATTAATCTTCAAGTTTCCAAATATTTAAGTTCTTGGAAATTAATTGGGAAAAGTATCAATTATATAACAAACTATTATGGTTTTCTCAAATATATTACAAACTATGCATATTATCAAAATATATTATAAATTATCAGTTTTGTTCCAAATTTATGACGGGAGCAAATTTCCGGCGATAGAAAGTTGACGTGGCTCGCCGGATGACACGTCAGCATTTAAAATTACACATCATCGTACAAATATATTACAAACTATTGTAATTTTCTCAAATATGTTACAAACTATTGTAAGTTTCTCAATTATATTACAAACTATATATATATATATTTCCAAATAAATATTACAACTATCAAATTTATTTTAAAACTACGACGAAAATATATTTACTTATATTTTAAAATTTTAAATCTTTAAAATAATATTATAATTATACTTAAAAATATGACATAAAAATTCTTGAAATTTTTTTTTTAAAAAAAAGAAAAATGGAAAAATACTTATTTTAATTTTTGTTTTCCTTTTTTTCTCTCGTCTCTCATTTAGGCGAACCAAAACTCAAATATTCCTGTAAATAATAATATTTATTGATAGTATTTCACAAATGTCAAATATATATATCATTATTATTTGACCCTCAATAATTATTATTTTTCACATGAATATTTATTTTTTTTGATTTGGTGAAGGAAGAGACGAGAGCAAAATGAATATGAAAATTAAAATATGTGTTTTATTATTTTTTTAAATATGTGTGTTTTATTATGTTTTAATAAAGTATAATTATATGTTTTAAAATAAATTTGATAGTTTGAATATTTTTTAAGATTGTATATAGTTTGTAATATAATTGAGAAACTTACAATAGTTTGTAATATATTTGAGAAAATTACAATCGTTTGTAATATATTTGTACGATGACGTGTAATTTTAAATGCTGAAGTGTCATCCGGCTAGCCACGTCAACTTTCCGTCGCTGGAAAATTGCTCCCGTCATATATTTGGAACAAAACTAATAGTTTGTAATATATTTTGATAACATGCATAGTTTGTAATATATTTGAGAAAATAAGGATAGTTTGTAATATAATTGATACTTTTCCCAAATTAAATACCCTACTATGGATAACGATCATAATATATTAAAGGAATGTTCGATTGGTAGGTTTTGGAACTAGAAAATGAAATTATTTTAACATCTATAGTTTAATTATTGGGTTTGGGAATGAAGTGAATCAAACGATTTTTTAATATTTGAGAATCCTCATTTTCCTTAGGTCATCTCTAACCTATAATATCAAACTCAATTAATCAAAAGAATATTCATTTTTTTTCTCAATTTTTTATAATTTTAAAGTACTACCAATATATTTATCATATTTACAATTTGTCCCTCTATTAATTCTAGATAAAACAATTTGTTATGGTACATGTTGGGGTCAAGTCCTAGCGGCCCAACCCGGATCAGATTATTGAGTCAAAGTCCATATTAAAATTTATTGTTGCATCCCAATTAATCAAGGCTCAGAAATCAAAATAATGCGATAGTCCATGTAGTGGAGGATGAGTCAAATAAAGACTCAGTCAAATGGAGAGACCCAAACAACACAAAGATCAACTTAATAGAGAATTACTCTCCATTACCCCTAAAATTTAGGGATGATAGTTAGGGTTTCATGCTTTAAATATGTATTCATTTAACATGTAAAGGGGAAGGAAAAAAACCTACATACTTTTTTCTCTGTATTCATCTCCTATAATTCCCAAATTTTCGTCTCAATACAAATCCATGGGCTTTGTTTTCATGAAACAAAATTGAACCTCAACATTGGCGCCCACCGTAGGCCCTGGATTTGCAACTGAGATGAACAATTACCGGACTGTAGACGGAGAACATCGGAGAAAGTCTAACCAAAAAACCCCTAAATTCTTCCGCTGCCGCCACCAAGGGTACTTTTCCAAATTCCTCTATGAGAAGCTGCACCGCCCAAGGCAACAACACTCTTCTCCCTTTGCCGCCAGCGGTGCTTCCCCTAATTCCACCACCGTCCACCGTCACAACCATCTGTGCGCAAACGCCTTCGTGACCGTGCTCCTGCGCCATCTCTATCCATCAGCGGGTCCCTCCTTTTCCAGATACAACCGCGCACACACTCCACCACCAAGCCGTGCCATGCATCACTGGGCTCCACCGCCGATCGCCGAGGGGCTGCACCGCATCCTTTCCCCTACCATGCGTAGCTGTAGGCGCGCCATCTGAATCACTGCACCGTGTTGCATCAGACGGAGGCAACTCCAGATGCCACCGCCGTCTGCAACGTTCCATCTGAAACCAGCCACCCGTTTCAACATCGCGTATCATCGTAGCAACCCAGTTTCACCTTTGTTAGATGTTGATGTAAAAATTTCGCCTTTAAATTGATGTTTTGATGTGTCAAAACTGTGTACCAAAATTTAGGTCTTAGAGTTATTACTTCATGTAATCCTTATATAGGATGATCGAGTTGTGAGAGTTCGAGAGAAGCAAATTGTCAAAAACTGAGGAGCAGTTTTTGAAGATGGAGCTGCCCGAATTGAAAGATCAAAGGGAACTACCAGTGCAGTTCAAGAAGTAATATACAAGAAAACTGCACATGCACTTGAAACTGCTAAGGATGAAATAGCGATGAAAACTGTGGACACAATTTTCATAAACAAAGATCAGAGAAACTGTTGAGAGCAACTCACAGTCTCAGACAAGCACAATTTTACACCAAGAGAAACACGTGAAAAACAAGGAGCCAAGCAGTCATAAAAGGCATTGAAGACTCAAGGATAAGGAACAAAGATTCACACGTTATGACTGCAGTACCACGTTGTTCAAAGTCTGACATAAATAAGATAAAACTGCCTCTGCAAAAGCATGACAGTGTTCAGAAAAGGCAGTGCAACATGTCTGCAACATCAGAAAAGAATGGCCATTGATTGGACATCATTCACCTTGTCTCTACCAGCTATTTCAGAGAATCACCTTTAAATAGCAGTAGGACCGGAGAGACACAACCTCTGAATCATTAAAGAAGCATCATTACTCTGCCGAATTAAAATCTCATAGCATTCAAAGCTCTCAAGCGAATAAAAATTACTCCGTGTGTCAATACTTGAACACGAGGCTCATTAGCTTACTGAATCATTTGTGATTCACCGTGTGACTATCTGTACACGAGGATTAAGTTTAAACGACTTAGTCTACATCGTTGGTGTTCTTACCTTTCAAAGTAAGAACACAACAACCTGATACTCTAAGGAGGAACAGGTTATTACGGGCTACGGCCGATTCTCAAGTGTTCTGAGAAGAAGTCAACTATCTATCTACCGGAGAAGGAGAAGGGAGGTTTGTCCTCAATCCATTTCCAACGACTACCAATTCTAAGACGACTTCGAGGAACTGAAGAAGGAGTGAAGATCAAATGCCTGGGCGAGTGATCCGGTTTACTGTGGATGAAGGTTTTCGCAGTGATTGGCTATAGATCGTGAAGATTGTAAACTTCATTTCTTAGTGATAAGCTCGTTTTTCTACTCTCTTATAGCATTGTTTTTCTTTTCTTTTATGCATTTTAGCTTGTTTTCTTGAATAAATTGAGCATGAGTATATATTAGAGGGTATTATGCTTGTCATGGTAAGATTTCGCAGGTTTTAGGCCAAATCCAATGGAAACCCGTACCGAAAGCAGCAGATGTTCAAAGAAACAGTCACGACTTCTTCCACCGATGGAATCTGAGCTAATGGAGCATGTCATTTGAAAGATCTTTGAGTTATCTTTCCAATGCAACTAGAATCGGGTCAATCGGAGTTCGGACGCAAAAGTTATGACCAAAACTGTGAGACTGCGCAGAAGGATCAGAAGTGGCGAAAATGGTCTCTGTTTCGACCGAAATGAAAGCCATCTCTGCCGGGGCGAAGTTTTTGGCGAATTTCTGGGATTTTTCCACATAATTTGGGCGAGAATTGCTTGGGAATTAAGTTACACATCAATTTGGAAGCAATGAAGACCCCAAAAGGGAAGTTTCTACCAAGAAAATCATTCCTTTTGAAGCCATCAATTCAAGAAGGAAATTCCTACCATCCAAGGCCTCAACCCTACTACTATATAAAATCTTGAATAGCTCAAAATTAGGGTTGTCAGTTTTTAGTGGTTCTTTTAGTTCCTGTTTTTGTTCCACCTTCTACACATTGTTCTCTCTTTAATTTTCTGTTTTTACTTTATGTTTTTGAGAATTCCTCTTTAGTTTTTGTTGAACCTTTATTGTTTTTAATGCAATCTTTAATTTTCCCTGCAATGTTTATTTTCAATATGTTAGGCTAGAACCATAAACAGGTTCTAGGGTTTCTCCATCCGTGATGCATGTTTTGATTCAATAATTCGAACCCTTTGATTGGTTTAAATCCTATGTTTTATTTTAAGTCTATTCTCATCGAAGGATCGAGAGATGAAGATTGATGTAGGTTTCAGTTATTAATCGAAGGACCGAGAGGTGAAGGTTAGTAATAGGAAGTTAGGATTTAATACTTTTAATTTTCTGTCTGACCAAGAAGATTTCAATCGTAGGAAAAATCTAATATTTATTGAAATTGATTAATTGGTGTGTTTGAGACCGAGAGGAGATAACCACTAGTTAGTAATTTCGGATTTAATTGCCCGACCAAGGAATTAATTCCACATTAATAGATTTTCCACCAAATTATCTTTTCTGGGTTTGAATATTTATTTCTTGCATGTTGATCAGATTGGTAGATTTCCCTAGAATCTGTGCTTTTTAATATTTGAATATTATCTCTTTAATTATTTGTTTTGAAAAACCCAAAACCCTCAAAAAATTGATTTTCCCAAACAAAAGTTCTGAAAACCATATTCAGTACATGATTCTCCCTCGTTGCACTATCCCTGTGGGTTCGACAACCTCTGGGTTTTATAAATTTATTTGCCCTTTGCTATAATCTGTGTGTAGATTTTGCATCGATCACTTAGTGATTTACCAGATTTAATTTCCGAAGAGTGAACGTAGGACTTAAAGATCCGAACCATTATAATATCCTGTCTCGTTTACAGTTGTATAACTGTGAACTTAATACTTAAACTTTCGGCTAACAAAGTTTTTATAAATCAGTAATTAGAAAACTGAGCCCCCAATTTTAGAGTGCAAACACTTAGTAGAATTTCTGCTGCACACTTAGTTAAACTCTGATAAGGGATGTTAGGTATTGATGTAGAAATCCCACCTTTAATTTGATTTTTAATGTGTCAAAACTATGTACCAAAGTTTAGGCCTTAGAGTTATTACCTCATGTAATCCTTGTATAGGACGATCGAGTTGTAATAGTCTTGGAGAAGAAAACTGTCAAAAACTATGGAACAGTTTTTGAAGTGGAAGTCGTCCAGACTAAAAAATTGTCAAATATAATGGACGAAAAACTGTGCAGAGTATTGGACGAGAAAAACTGTGCAGACGATTTTTAAACTGTCAAGGATCGTATAGCAAAGAAAACTGTGGACACAGTTTTCATAAAGAAACTGTCGAGAGGTGCTCACAGTTTTTGACTAGGATAGTTTCACGTCAAAGAAACACGTGAAAAACAAGATGTCGAACAATCATAAAAGAGCATTGAAGACTCAATGATAAGGAACGAAAATACACTCAGTTATGACTGAAATACAACATTGTTCGAGTCTGACACAACAAGTACAAACTGACCCTGTAAAAAGCATGGCAGTGATTCAGAAAAGGCAGAGGAGCAGGTCTACTTTACAGAGAATGATGGACATTGATTGGTCATCCCTCGAAATGTCTCTACCGGCTATTTTCTGTAGATTCAACTATAAATATCAGAAGAACCAAAGAGACAAACATATAGAACAACGCTTAAAAACCTTGCCGTCACTCTGCCAAATTTAAAGCTCAAAGCATTAAAAGCTCTCAAGTGAGAAGGAATTAACTCCGTTGTTCATTTATTGAACACGAGACATTATTTCTTAAGGAATCTTTAGCGATTCACCGTGTGACCTTTGTGTACACGAGGCTTAAATCTTTCGACTTAGTCTACTTTCTTGGTGTTCTTACTTTTCAAGTAAGAACACAACAGCCTGATTCTCTAAGGAGAAGAAGGTTCTTACGAGCTTTTGCCAACCTGCATACGTTCTGGGAAGAACTCAACCATCCAACCACCGAAGAAGGAGAAGGGAGGTTTGTCCTCAATCTATTTCCGATGACTGCCAGTTTTGAGAAGAATTCAAGGTGCCACCTGAATTCAAGGAACTGATGAGTTTGAATTTAGGTTTATAGTTATCAATTTAAAGACCGAGAGGTGAAAATTGGTAATAGGAAGAGGAAATTAAATATATATGGTTTCTGTTTCAAAAGGAAGAATCATGTGTAGGAATTAATTAGATAATTATTGAGATTGACTAAGTTTGTGTTCTTGACACCGAGAGGAGATGGTCACAATTTAGTAATCTAGGGTTTAATTGCCTGACCAAAGAATTTAATCCATCAAAATCTAATTTACCCCATTGCTAAGTTGATAAATTTGCATGCTGAAGTTTAGATTATCTGCCCTAGGATCTGTGTCTTTAATTATTGTCTTTTAAAACCTTAAATTTTATGGAACTGTCATCTTTACTTCTCAAATCAAATTCCCTTTTTAAAACTCCTCAAACTTCTATATTTTGAAAACTAGAGCTAGTACTTGTGATATTTCGTTGCACAGTCCCTGTGAGATCGACCACCTTCGGGTGTAAAATTTATTTGCTCGCTGTTTCTGCAGTTATCATAGGTCAGTATTAATTCTCATGTATTTATCCTCTTCGTGCTAAACTCGACTTTATGTTGTATTAGTATAATTTCATGCTTTTGTTTGCAACCAGTTCTCTCATTCTCTTAAGGTGTTTTAGAGTGATGGTGGTACCTAGTTTGTTAATACTCGTATACGTGATTTTAGTCTACTTATGGTATCCTCCATCGCTTGTCATGTCTCTATACACAGCTACAGAATGGTCGTGCTGAGTGTAAAAATAGACATATCTCTGAAACCAGACTCTCTATGTTATTTCACTCTCATGCTTCAGCTTTATTCTGGTTCGATGCATTTGCTGCAGTTGTTTATTCTATAAGTGGGCTCCCCTCATTGGTACTCTCTAACTTCTCACGTTTGAGGTCTTGTTTGGTTCTCCTCCCTAGTATGCATTATTTCAGCCTTTTGATTATTGTGTATTCCCTTATTTGCGAGATTATGCAGGTGATAAACTCTCTCCTCGAAGTCATCCTTGTATCTTCTTGGCGTATAGCAACATGCAAAAAGGACTCATTGTCAGGATCTAGTTTCTTTTAGGGTTTTCATTGCTCTACATGCTCAATTTGATGAGCACTTATTTCATTTCTCTCATGCACCAGGCTCTTCTACATCTGAAGACATGGATATTATTTGCTTCATCAATGGTTCTTTTCCTTCGCATACAACTCATAGTCGGTCATCTTTGTTCATACCTCCACCTAATGTGCGACCTGAAAACTGTCATCACTCTCTATTGCTTGACGATGATGAGAGTATTCAACCTCCTCATGTTGATGACCCTGATCCTCCTATCGATGATGCTTCTCCTATACACCAAGCGTAACCTGATCCACCTATTGTTTTCCCCACGAACGGTCATCACATGGTCACTCGTGGTAAGGCTAGTATTTTTAAGCCACGTTATCCAGTTGACTTATCTATTACCACTCTTCTCTCAGCTCTTGTTTATTCTTTCAGAGCCTCACGATTTTAAGTATGCAACAAAGTCTCCTGTTTGTTTATCGGCTATGCAAGAAGAAATTGATGCTCTTCCTGCCAATCACACTTGGGATCTCGTGCCTCGTCCCACTAATGCGAATATCGTTGGTTATAAAAGGATTTTTGGAACAAATATTGATTGATGGATCTCTTGAGCGGCATAAGGCACACTTAGTGGCTCAAGGATTTACTCAAATTACTGGCTTAGATTTTTTCCACACTTTTAGCCCCATTGTTCGGGCTTCTACGGTTTGGATCATTCTATATCGCAGTTCAGCGTGGGTGGCATCTTCATCAACTTTACATCAAGAACGCCTTCTTAATGGTGTTCTTGACAAACTGATTAGGTTTTGTCGATTCCTGTTTTCCACATCATGTATGTCGTCTTAAAAAGGCGCTTTATGGACTTCACCACGCACCTCTTGCTTGGTTTTAGTGATTTAGCTCTTATCTTCGCTCCTTGGGTTTCCTTCAAAGTCAAGCTGACACCTCTCTCTTCTACTTGCACAAGGATCATGCAATCATCTTTCTCTTTCTATACATTGACGATATTATTTTTACAAGCAATAATCCAACCTTGCTTCAACACTTCATTTCCAGGACTAATTGTGAGTTTGCTATTACAGATATTGGTCGACTCAACTATTTTCTTAGCCTTGAAGTGCCTTATACTTCTGATGGTCTTTTCATTGGTCAAGTGATTGCCACAGCCTTTCCACTAGTGTAGTCCTTGTTCGCGATGGAACTTCATTTGATGATCTAACCTTATATCGTTCTTTGGTTGGTGCTTTACAATATTTGACTATTACTCACCCAGATCTCTCTTATGCAGTGAATCTTGTCAGGCAATTAATCATTCAATCTCCGACGGTTGATAACTTTGAAGCTGTGAAGCATATTCTCCTGTATGTGAAGAGCACACTGCATATTGGTTTATCTTTCATTTGACACAAAGATTATTCTGTCATTAGCTATTCTGATGCGAACTGGGCTTGATGTACTGATACACGCGGTTCTACATACATGTAGTCTATCTTCTTAGGCGGAGATCTTGTTTCTTGGAGTGCCAAGAAACAACCCACAATTGCTTGATCTAGTTATGAGTCAAAATATCGTGCAATTGGTAATGCTTTAACTGAACTTGTTTGGGTTTTGAACCTTTTTTCCGAACTTCGTATGTCTCCTTCTCCACCTCAACTGCTTTGTGATAATAAGTGTGTTATCTTTCTGAGTCAAAATCTTTTTGCTCATAAACGCACAAAGCATATTGATTTGGATTATCACTTTATTCGAGAGCTTGTTTCTTTTCGAAAGTTCATTACTTGATTTGTTCCCTCTCGTCTTCAACTCGCCGACATCTTCACGGAGAGTCTTCATCGTCCTATCTACTAGTTTCTTTGATCCAAGCTTCACGTGTGTTTTCACCCCACACATCATTTGACAGGGGTGTGAAAGGAAACAAATAAATATGATTATAATTAAGAATTTTGTGTATCTTTGTGATCATTCTTTTCCCAAAAATCTTGGAATATTTGTTGTACTCTTTATATACACTACTACAAATTAGGCTTTTCCTGACATCATTACCTGTCATTAAAAAATGTTATCATGACATATATCACTATGCTGACACTACTATAGCCTGTTGTCCAAAGAAGTGTCATAATATGGTGAGGTTCTATACTAACAGCAAGGAGTGTCATGATAGGGGTGTCATGATAGCCCAACCTCTTATCACATAATTTCCTGTTAGAAAATAGATTTAAGTTGACAACTTCACTGTTGGTAGAACCAGTTTTACAAGCACAAATAAATTTAAGATGACAGTTTTTACTGTTGGTAAAGTTATTTTTATTCGCACAATTTGTTGTGAGTAATTGTATTTATATAAGCTTATTACCACGTTAAGAAAAATTATTTTTCCTTACACCGTGTACTGCCAAGAAAGACCACAGAGAGCAATTTATGTATTTTATTAAAGCTTGACACCAATAAGAAAAATAAATGATTCAACAAAATCATTTCCAAATAACATATAGAGCGATAAATTTGCACTTATAAAAATATAACACAATATCTCTGACTTGAGTTATTCATTCTAAACACAAAGATTGCCAATATATCGAAAAATAAAGAAGTGCATTAAAATGTAAATCGATAAGGTCGAAGCCGATACAACCCACACGTGGCCAAAGCCACAAGATACAACCTAATCTCATAGACTAGTGAATGAAGCTAGACTATGTGTCTAAACTACATTAAAAAAGGACACCAAGGACTGAGCCAACCAGCAAGCAGGTAGCAGCGGCCACCCTGCAGCTATGAGGCAAAACCAGGGCAGCAGGCCAGTCACCCCCTGCGAACAACAGACTGCAGCAGCTAACAACAAGCAGTAGCAGATCAACAAGCATCCAACCAGCTGCTACACTACCAAATAGCAGCCACAATCTGCACCAATAACCAGCCAACACCTCACAACCAACACCACCTGCCGCAGAGACTAACCACACCACAACAACAGCACTACAACAGTATGAAACCAACCAGCAGCAGGGGTCGAAGAACACCAACAAAAGGGCAGAAACATGATACACCAATCCGTAGGATGGGAGAAAAAACCACGCACCCTCAACATCCAATAACAAGTCCAAGAGAACAAACAACCAACCACAAATCAACTCCCCCAACAATCACAAGAACACCCTCAAAGCATCAGCAACACCAAACCCCCGACCAAACACCTCACCACTGTAACACATGAAGTTTAGCACCGATTCAGGGAAACTCACTCAAAGCTAGCCAGAGAGAACGAGAGTGTAGGGTGGTGACTCCCCTACCAATCGAAAGAAACAAAAACTAGGTGGGTAAGTCCTGTTGTGAGCGTGGACGCTGCCAAATCCACAGGAAACTCAAATCTGGCCGGTGGAAGACGAAACAGCACAAATACTTCAACCGAGAAACAATTTGAAGGAGAAAGGCATAGGAATAAGGGGCAGCCACCTCAAGGTCATCGAGCAAAGCTAAGGGAGAGGACTGTCGCCGGCGTGAGTAATCCAAAAAGGGCAAGAAACCACTGAGAAGTCAACACCAAGAAACAACCGTCAGAAAATCAGAATTACCCAACAATTAGAGCTGCCACAATTAAGTATAACATAAGACTAGTCAGCAGCTACACTAATTTATCAATGTTAATACTAAATAAAAAAACTAACTAATTCTCACTTCGAACTAATACTATCCAGATCCATGAGTTAGAGCTTTTTTCTTTAATACTATCAAGATCCATGAGATAGAGCTTTTTTCTTCATGGTTTGACCAACTAAAAGTTTCTCTTGCTTCACATCTCCATGAACAAACCTAATTAAGCATAAGAAAATTGGTTATGAATCAGTAGTAAATTATGTGATGAATGAAACTTCACCTTAACAAAGCAAAAGTCAATAAAGTTTGAAGTAATAAAAATATTAACTAGCTAAAGATAAATTCAAAATAACACATGATCTAGCAACTCAAAAACATCAAATAAAAACAGTTGATACAATGTATTCCACTCACTATCTAGATAGAATAAGTTAAGAATTCCCATCCCTTGGCATTCTTGGGAAAAATGAACAACATACAGCAGGACCAATTATCAAGGCATACGACAACATGAGAGGGGTATAGATGTTTTCGCAATGCCAAATAAAAAAAGAAAAAAGAACTTTGGCTGTGTATCTTTTCAATGTCTTAATTTTCTAGCTCATCCTCTCGATTGTACTGATTCTAAGATAAGAATGTCACGCCCCGATTTATAAACAAGACTTAAATAAGAGAATTGAGGCACATCGGGAATGAGACTTGCACTTGGGATATTAATCAATAAGAAGAGTTCAAGCAATTAAGTAAGAAATCATCACACTTATCCCAAGTTAAGCTAAAGATAGTAAAAGGGGTGCCTCCTCAAGAAGGGATCGTAGCTTCTTAAGTAAATCAAATGTCAGAGTTCATAGTATGTTATCACAAGACTAACAAAAGATAAGAAGTTTCAGCACCGGAAAGTTATCAATGAAGTATGTATATGAAGATACATACTTCAACATCTAACTATTACAAAAAGAATCTTCAGCTCCACTTCGACTGCTGCCTCGTACTCTTGTACCAAAAGCTTCTTTTAACCTGCGCATTTTAGAAATAATGCGAGGGGCTAAGTACAAATTGTACTTAGTGAGCACATGCCCGAAAACATACATACATATAAGTTTGTCATGCCTTTTTAATCGGGTCGCACATGGGGTTTTAAGTTTGAAATTCTCCCATTGCACCAAAACATTTTATGAATGAACATGCTCCTTTTTACATAGTTAAACTATCTGCAAATGATTATGTGACTGGGAGGTGGCCACCTACCACAGTCACGATGCTAGTCCGAGTAGGGCATGACCCCTAACATGTCAGCATCATAGTGCACTAACCCATGGTATCTCTTTCACTACCTGGGTACGATTGATAAGACTCGCAATACGCAGAGTCAACATCCACGTTGAATATGTTTGATGTTCTTCTCTGAGTGGGGTTCCCCCATAGAGAGGACAGATAGCAAACACAAAACAGTAGGCAATGACAAAGTAGTTTAAAACAAAACATTTCATTTCATGCTTGATATGCTTTGAAAAGAAAACATCATTTTCATATTTTTAATTTGGCCCACTATATAGGGGTAAAAGAAATCCCACCTTGAGTAGGTGCAGTTATGTGATTGGTTGATCTAGAAATTGATCTTCTCCTTCCCCTTTCCTATGACATAAGGAATACGAGTAAATCCTCAAGGGATAATAGATTATTTGAAATCTAACTTATTAAAATAGTTCTAGACTCTTAATCGATCTTGGACTTCTCAATTTGAGCCATCGGATAAGGATATGTAAGAATGACTTTGGCAATTTAGTTTGACGAACAAGATAGTCAAACGTTACTTCAATAGCTTGTGGTTCAACATCGAGCATTAATTCAAGGAACATGAATAATAATTCAATTTGATTGAACAAAACAAATGACTTCGTTAAGTGACTAAGCACTTTCAAGAGTTTAAGATTGAAAGAAGTTTCATTGTGAATCATCGTACATTGCTTGAGAGTATAAGAACTCATCAAGTTGTTTCAATGAAATAATCAAGGAGATTATTGATCTTAGATAAAGATCGAATTAAGTTTTCAAAGAAAGTTCGAGTTGCAAGGGTTTGGCCAAGCAAATCAAGTTGATTTGAATTGAATGGATTCTCGGAGAAGTTATGGAAGATAACATCTCTTTGTTGATTGATACAAGGAATATCGAACGAAATCAATTTGGATTTGTATTAATTGAATGAAGGATTTAGAATTTAAGGAAATTTCATTGGAGTTGATTGGTATGAAGGGTATAGAAGGATACGAAAGATAAATCGAATTAGTCGAAGAAAGAACAAAATGTGGGAAATTTCACTCTGTCTCGACCGAGATGGATGCATCGACCGAAATGAAGTGCATCTCGACCGATATGAGTATATCGACCGAGATGAGATGCATCTTGACCGGTATGAGCATATCGATCGAGATGAGATGAAATTGACCGAAATGAATGGGAATTGGCCGTCTCGACCGGGATGAAGTTCATCTCGATCTATATGGCCATATCGACCGAGATGGCCTTCATCTCGCCCGATATAGCTATTTTTTGACCGAAATGGAGGCTATTTCGACCGAAACAAAGGCTGTATGTCTTCCGGCGAAAATTCTTGTTTTCAGCTCAAACGGTTATCCGGTCTCGTCCAATCGATTTCTAACAACATCAATTGGTTTTCTAACAAGTATAATGAGTCTAAACATGATTTAAACCATCAAAACATGTTGGAATCGAGATTTAACCACAACATTTCAATATAGGGCAAATATACCAAAAATACTCCAAAATCAACACAACTCGATTCCTAGGTCGATATATTGTTTCTAGGCTCATAATATAACATGCTAGACATGCATACGTACTCATAAACTCAAGATTAAGCCTAGATCATAACATTTATCAACTAGGGCAAAAATCATAACATGCTTAAATCGATAAAATAGCTAGAGGAAGGTTCGATTTATACCTCTAGGATGTTCGTAGAGCTTCGTGGGCTTGATCAACACTCTCTTAACTCAATTTCAACTTCTAAACATGGATAAATGAATGAAAGAGTGTTGGAAATGGAAAGAATGAGGTAAGAGGAGTCCAAAATGTATAGTATACCTCTAGAAACACCTCGCCGGAGCTTCGTCGGAGCTCGCCGGAAGTTCGCTGGAATCTTCCTAGAGAATTCTTAGGGAGAGAGAGTAAAAGTGGTGGAGTGAGAGGGGATGTTATATTTATAGAGGGAGGTGAGGGGTAACTTTGGAATTACCGAAAGTCAAAAAGGTAAAAGTGGTTGTCGTTCGCTTGTCACATCGGTCACTTTAACATCACCTCATGTCAACTCCACATCTCCTCGCATCATTGCACGGGAGACTGTAATATTTCATCTACCCGCAAATATTTATCGTTCGATATTATCCCGATATGAAAATGTCGGGTCATCAAATAAATTATTGATGTTAATTATTAATTTAATATTTAATTATTCTTCTTGAAATAAGTTTGGCAATTGAATAAATGCCCAAACTAATAAATTTCCAAATCAAATCGATCGCATAGCTTCGAATTAAATTCGATGACAAAATATAAATTTTCGGAAATTCGATAAATACATTTAAAATTTACGAGGGGCGTTACATCCTCCACTACCACAAAAAAATTTCATCCCGAAATTTTGCATTTTACAAGAACAGCTCGGGATACTTCTCCTTCATCTTGTCTTCAAGTTCCCAAGTTGCTTCTTCAGTGCCATGGTGCTTCCAAAGAACTTTGACAAGGTAGATCTTCTTGTTGCGGAGCTCTTGCGTTTTGAAATTCATGATTGCCTCTGGTCCTTCTTCGTAAGTTAAATCAGGCTGGAGCTGAACTTCATCTTGTTGAATAACGTGTCTTGGATCGTAGATATACTTTCGTAATTATGACACGTGAAAGACATTATGAACATTTCCGAAACTCGGTGGCAAAGCCAAACGATATGCTACGACTCCAATTCTTTCTAGAATCTCGTAAGGACCAATATATCGAGGTCTAAGCTTACCTCTAGCTCCAAAATGAATAATTCCCTTAGAGGGCGATATCTTCTAAAACACTTTGTCTCCAACTTCAAAAGTCAACTCGGTTCGCCTTTTGTCAGCGTAAGACTTCTGTCGATCTTGAGCTTCTTTGATTCTAGCACGGATCTGTCGAACAATTTCTATCATCTCAGCGACTGAGTCAGGTCCTAAAACCTTCCGTTCTCCAACTTCATCCCAATACAAGGGAGATCTGCACTTTCTTCCATAAAGTGCTTCATATGGGGCCATTCCAATGGTGGCTTGAAAGCTTTTGTTGTATGCAAATTCGATCAATGGTAGAACAACTTCCCATTTCACCCCTCGATCTAGAACGACTGTTCTGAGCATATCCTCTAGGGTTTGAATGGTTCTCTCAGTTTGACCATCAGTTTGAGGGTGAAAGGCAGTGCTGAAGTTCAATCGAGTTCCGAGCTCTTTCTGTAAGCTAGTCCAAAATCGTGAAGTGAACTTCGCGTCTCTGTCAGATGTGATTGTCGTTGGCACTCCATGCAGTCGTATGATTTCCTTGACATAAAGCTGGGCCAACTTATCTGATCCATACGTAATCTGAATTGGCAGAAAATGTGCGCTCTTGGTTAGGCGATCCACAATTACCCAAATGGCAGTGTTTCCTCTTTGAGACTTAGGTAAACCGGTTACAAAATCCATAGCTATTGCATCCCACTTCCACTCAGGAATGTCAAGCAACTGTAACTTTCCATACGGCCTTTGATGCAATGCTTTTACTTGTTGACATGCTAAACATCGCTCTACGAACAGGGCTATGTCTCGTTTCATACCTTCCCACCAAAATTTAGACTTCAAGTCTTGATACATCTTTGTACTTCCAGGGTGGGCAGTGTATGGGGTTTCGTGTGCTTCTCTCATGATTTCTTCTTTCAAATCATCAACCTTCGGCACACACAATCTTCCGTCGTACATTATGGCATTATCGGAAGCTTCTTGAAAGTTTGCGGCTTTCTTCTCACGAATCTGAAGTCGTATATTCTCCAAACCTTCATCTTTTCTTTGTGCTTCCACAATTCTTGTCCTTAAATCAGGACTTGCTTATAAGGCTGCTATTCTCTTACTCACCGTCTCTGGTGGTGAAACTACTTCAAGGTTCAATTTTTCAAAATCCTTGATCAATTCGTCCTTTTGTGTTATCACAGCACAAGCTTTGGCTGGAGACTTTCTGCTCAACGCATCAGCTACTGAATTAGCTTTTCCTGGATGATAATTAATGATCAAGTCATAGTCCTTCACTAGTTCCAACCATCTTCTTTGCCTCATATTCAGATCTTTTTGCTCAAAGAAATATTTGAGGCTCTTGTGGTCAGTGAAGATTGCACATCTAGCTCCATAGAGATGATGTCTCCAAATGTTCAGTGCATGCACAATGGCTGCAAGTTCTAGGTCATGGGTTGGGTAATTCAATTCATGCGTCGTCAATTGACGTGATGCATATGCAATCACTTTGCCTTCTTGCATCAATACACAACCTAGACCATTTTTGGAGGCATCAGTATACAGTTCATAGTCTTTATCTGCTTCTGGTACTGCCAAGACTGGGGCAGTGGTAAAGAGTTCTTTCAAGCGTTGGAAACTCGCTTCGCACTCTTCAGTCCAAGTATACTTGATTCCTTTCCTCAAAAGTTGCGTCCCCTCGATGAATCTACGACAATATCCCGCCAGTCCAAGAAAACTTCGAACTTCGTTCGGAGTTTTAGGAGCTTCCCACTCCTTCACAGCTTGTATCTTAGCTGGGTCCACTTTAATTCCTTCAGCGGATACTATGTGTCCTAGGAACATCACTTCCTTCAACCAAAATTCACATTTGCTGAACTTAGCGTACAGTCTCTCCTTTTGTAGGGTTCTCAAGACTGTTCTCAAATGCTCTCGATGTTCCTCTTCACTCTTCGAGTAGATAAAGATGTCATCTATGAAGACTAGGACAAAATTATCTAGATATGGATGAAACACGCGATTCATAAGATCCATGAATACTGCTGGTGCATTTGTCAATCCAAAAGGCATCACTACAAACTCATAGTGGCCATATCTGGTTCGAAAAGCGGTATTAGGAATATCCGTCGAACGGATCTTGAGCTGATGGTATCTGGACCTAAGGTCAATCTTTGAAAAGACCTTTGCTCCCTTAAGTTGATCAAAGAGATCGTCGATTCTTGGGAGTGGATACTTGTTCTTCAAAGTGAGTTTATTCAACTCGCGGTAATCAATGCACATACGCATAGATCCATCTTTCTTTTTCACAAAAAGAACAGGCGCTCCCCAAGGCGATGCACTAGGTCGTATAAATCCCAAATCTAGCAATTCTTGTAATTGCACCTTCAACTCTTGCAGTTCCTTGGGGGCCATTCTATACGGAGCTTTTGAAATAGGAGCTGCGCCTGGTTCAAGATCAATAACAAACTCCAATTGCCTATCTGGCGGCAATCCAGGTAGCTCATCGGGAAAAATATCTTCAAATTCCCTTACAACTTCAACATCGCTAGAAGTAATGTCCTTTTTGGCATCCTCATTGAGATACACAAGACAAGCTCAACTATCTTTTATGCTGGCCAATCGGTATGCTTGCATGGCAGAAATCAGGGGAATCCTTTTTCCTTTCCGAACTCTATGTAAGTACACTGGTTCTCTTCTAGCCTGTTCAAAAGACACAATCCTATCCTTGCATTGGATGGTAGCATGGTTTTCTTCCAACCAGTCCATTCCTAGAATTATGTCCACATCCTTCATTTGTAGGACGTTCAAACCGTTGGCCTTTAGAATACATGTTCCAAAAGTGATTTCTAGGGTCGGGCAGACAAGGTTTGAGAGAGTTGATCCACCGGTCGGGGTGATTACACACAAATCATTCTTAGTTTTCTCGGTACTAAGCCCTAGGTTCTGGATACAGTCTTCAGATATGAATGAATGCGATGCACCAGTGTCGAAAAGCACGATAACTGGTGACTGGTTTACTAATCCCATACTTGTCAGGTTTCCCTGATCTTCCTTCTCCTTCGGCTGATCAAGAGCATAGGCTCTTCCCTGACGTGCTGGCTGCTGAGCTTGCTGATGTTGATTTTGCTGCTGCGGCGGTTGCTGTTGCGACTGCTGAGGCACCTGCTGAATCGGCCTGGCTT
The DNA here is from genome assembly GCA_026898455.1 of Plectranthus barbatus. Lineage (NCBI taxonomy): Eukaryota > Viridiplantae > Streptophyta > Magnoliopsida > Lamiales > Lamiaceae > Plectranthus > Plectranthus barbatus. The sequence continues at coordinate 404,144 of JAPKLW010000576.1, read as the reverse complement.
GAATAGCACGGTTGCGGTTGTTCTTGGGTTTCTACTGGCCTTGCAGTGCTCGTAGTTGAGTATTGCCTTGGTTGCCTTGACGCTGATTCCGGAAATCTTGGCGATTGTTGCCCTGGCCACACTGTGACGAACAGTGTCCCATCTTCCCGCAGTTGTAGCAGTTGGCATGAAGTGCAGCGCATTCTCCCGGGTGATCTCTTCCACAGCGGTTGCAGCATTTGACAGCAAAGTTTCCTTGACAGTTGTTCCCTTGGTTCTGAAAGTTCCTCTGATTTTTAGTTTGATTGTTGCGAAAATTCTGGCTGTCTTGCCAGTTTCTCCTCTGTCCGGTTGCTGGGGGCTGTGGAACATCGTCCTGCTTCCTTTTTTTCCTTGATCCAGTGGGTTGCTCGGGTTTGTTAGCAAAGAGAGCAGCTCGCAGTCCATTCTTCAGTGTTGCTTCGAAGTTCAAGGCTCGCTGCAGTGCGTCGGTATAATCTAACCCAGTTAAGCAAGCAAGAGAAGCTTGGATGTCTGTTTTCAGTCCAGACATGAATTGAAGCGCCTTCTTCTGCTTGGTGTTCACCGCGTCCGGAGCATACTTCGACAGGCTATTGAACATCCGGTCATATTCTGTTACAGACATTTCTCCTTGCACAAGGCGGTGAAATTCCGATTGTTTCTGGACTCAGTACGTCAGAGGGATGTACTTGGTGTAGAATTCCACCTTAAATTGATCCCAAGTTAGGGCATCTTCTTGCTCAGGAGTGAGCGTCTTCATATGAGTATCCCACCAATGTTCGGCTTCGTCAGTCAGTTGGAAGGAAATGCACTGGACTTTCTCTCGGTCAGTGCAATCAAGTATCCTGAAGATCCTTTCCATAGACTTTATCCATGTTTCTGCTTTAGACGGATCTTCGGTTCCGTCTAGCAGCGGCGGATTCTGTCGGGTAAAGATCTCCCCGATTCTTCTAGGCTCGGCGGGTGGTGGTTGCATTTCCTCGTTATAGTGCTCCCAGTTTTGTTCTGGATGAGGTCTTTCACCTTGGTTTGGATTCGGTCCCTCTTGGTTCACTTGAGGTTGGCCTCTTCCACGTCCTCGTCCTCGTCCTCGACCTCGGCCTTGGCTTCTTGCAGGGGCTTCTCTAGGCGGCATCCTGCAAAGTAAATAGTCGTTAAAAGGGTATTCAGGACCCTAAATACGCACAATGCGTATCGAAAAATCCTTATGAGGATTGCACAATCATATTACAACACTTAAATAGAGTAGGTTATCCCACAACTAGGGTTAGCATATTATAAGTGACAATACTCCCTTTTGTGTTATGCAATGGCAATGATTATAGCTACCACTTTGTTATTATAGTTAAGAGTAAAAATCAATCAGTAAGCAAGGCTTAATCATAACACTTATAATTACATCCGAAGGCCTGGAAGGTGGCCAGGTAGCTTTTCATTAAATTTTTAGGGTTGCCGCATTGGAAAATGACTTCCCTAGCTTCCAGGATTACAACATTCCTCTTCTCCCGTGGGAGGCATCCTACTTACGATTACATGGATTACATCCGAATAATTAGAAACGGGCCCATCAAGGTACCCTACAATCACAAATCCTACAGTTACCACTGATAATTATCACATATATGCATCTACTAGTCCAGGCGAGGCTGACAATCAATAGTCATCGTCTGATGAGTCGAACATCCCATCGTCGGAGCAGTCAATGATCTCAGGAGAGGTAACATTCTCCTCGGGGTCTTCTTTTTCATCTTCATTCATCGGCTCATTGCCCCATTCTTGCTGCCACTGTTGCTGCCAGTTGGCAGCCATCCACTCGAAAGCCATCGGAACAAGTCCACCATTCCCTTCCTCAACCATGTTCTGCTCGTTTCCATCTCCTTGACCGTCTCCTTCCTCGCCATCCTCCTCCTCTTCTTCTTCTTCATCCTCTTCTGGATCCTCTTCTTCTTCCTCGTCCTCAGCTTCGTTAAACTCTTCATCATCTCCCTCGGGATCGAGGTATTGGTCTCCAAGTCTATCCCGCATTTCTTGTCTCCACGCAGCCCGTATAGGGCGATCCAAATCGGGATTCTGAGAATCATCGGAGTCATCCTGATCGGGATAGGCGGGATAGTGGCTAGCGTCTAGCTCCTCATTGCTGGGACTGTAGGAGGAGTCTTCTTTCAGGTCTTCCTCTGGCTCGCTATCAGATGCAAAGTTCCAAGCAATAGAAGATCCCGCTTCGGTGTCGTGGGGTTGAGGTGGATTCTAGAAGGTAGCGTGCTGGCGGCGGATAAGGGAAATGAACCCTTCTAAATCAGATCGGTCTGCAGGGGAGTCATCCAGATAATTCACGAAGTTGGTCTGAACTCCTGGTTGCCACTGAGGGGCATCAACTCAGCTAGGCGGCGTAGTCCTTCAGTCCTAGTCACCCCGTGCGGGTGAGCATCTAGCCAGAACTTGTAGAAATCCGTCAGGAAGCAGTTTAGGGAGTCTCCATGACAGATCTGGTAGGTCCTAAAGTAGCTGACTCACCTTTCTCCGGGGGCGTTGCGAGGTAACAGCTTGCGGTGGGTGAATTTTTGTCGGGCCATCTGCGAATAGGTGAAGTCATAAGAGTTAATAGTTTAGGCAAAAATAATGATCGGTTGCGCAATTTAAACTCTAGTATAGCGAAAATAACGCGATTATAAAGGTAATACTTCTATGTTCGGCTACGGCGCATAAGAATCCTATCTTAATACATGCTTATTCTAGGTCTTTTGCGAAGGTAAACTAAAACATGCTTCCTAAAAGTATCTAAGTTCTCTAGTAAGGCCTTTATATTTAACGAATTCATAAAGCAACAATTTATGCATTAGACTTTAGATGCAATTACTTTTGCATAAAATTTTAGTTTGAATGCAACTATATATGCATTAAAATTTTTATATTTAAATGGGATGCAACTATATATGTGTTCACCTTCATACAATTTAAATAAGAAATGCAACAATAAATGCATTAAAACTCTTAAAGATTTTTAAAAGAATGCAACAATATATGCATAAACTCTTCTTGGTTCAAAGAGAAAGGTATATGCTTTAATATAAAATACGATAATTATACATAACGTTTTCTCTTGATGCGGCGCCGAGTACGAGTGCAGGAACTGGAGCTGGTAAGGACATTTCTGACTTATTTAGTAGGTGGAGGCCTGATAACGCTGTAAAATACAGCGGCAAATAAATTTATAATAACCCGAAGGCTAGTCGAACCCACATGGATAGTGCAACGAAGTCATCTCATGTACTGGAAACAGTTTATCAATTCGCTGTTTGAGTTAATCCAAATTTGAATAGGGTTTTTGTTTTCAAAACAGAAAGTAACTTGGGAATAAAATTCAATAATAAAAAACACAGATTCTAGGGAAATCAACCAATCCAATCCAACATGCATAAACAATCAATCCAAACCCAAAATAATTATTAAGGTGAGGAATCTGTTAAATTGGAATTAATTCCTTTGTTGGGCAATTAAAACCTAGATTACTAGAAAGTGAATTTTACCTCTCGGTCTCAAGAACACAAACTAGTCAATCTCAATAAAGATACAGATTTGAAAACCCTACAACTAATTCTTCCTTTTGAGATAGAAAACAGTTGTATCAAAATTCTATTTTCCTATTATTAATTATCTCCTCCCGGTCTCAAATTAATAACTATAAATCTAATCCAATTTTCATCTCTCGATCATTCAATTGAAAATAGATTTTAAAATCAAAACCATAGAATTTGAACAAATTAATTAGGGTTTAGATTTAATTGAATTAACACATGCTAAAGAGGATGGAAAAAACCCTAGAACCTGTTAAGGGTTCTAGCCTAACATAATTGAAATAAACATTGCAATAAAAATAAATAAGCTTACTTGAATCATTAAAGAAATACGAACCTTCAATGTCTTGAAAAAAAACTCCAAAGCTCAATTATTCTAAGTGTAATAATGCATAAAAACAAGATAATTTTCGTGCCTAAGAGTTCATATTTATAGAGGGGAGAAAAGACCTAATTTGAGTATTGGGTTAAAATAGCAAAAACTGCCAAAACAGGCCAAAAATAGCCTTCTCGGACATCTGTGTCGATCGACACAACCTTCAAGATCAAAATCCGGGCTGAATTTGTGACGTTTATGAAATTTTGACCTCTGTTTTGATCGACACAAATTTTGTCGATCGACACAGAAACATCTGTCTAGTCTCACGGTTTTGGCCATAACTTCCTCTCCCGAACTCCGATTGACCCAATTCCAGTTGCGTTGGAAAGCTAACTCGAAGATCTTTCAAATTCCATGCTCCATTAGCTCAGATTCCATCTGTGGAAGAAGTCGTGACTGTTCCTTTGAACATCATCTGCTTTTGGTACGGATTTCCATTGAATTTGGCCTAAAACCTACAAAAATCACCCATCAAAGGCATAACACCCTC
>JAPKLW010000576.1:386316-399300 GCA_026898455.1 Plectranthus barbatus | reverse complement strand
CTAAGTGTAATAAGGCATAAAAGAAGTACAAAAACCAGTCTAATTTTTGTGCCTAAGAGTTCATATTTATAGAGGGAGGAAAAGACCTAATTTGAGTATTGGGAAAATATAGCAAAAACTGCCAAAACAGGCCAAAAACAGCCTTTTCGGACCTCCGTGTCGATCGACACAACCATCCAGTTGAAATTCGGGCTGAATTTTGTGATGATTCTGCAATTTTAACCTCTGTTTTGATCGATAGGAATGCATCTGTCTGCGCAGTCTCACGATTTTAGCCATAAATTTTGCTCCCGAACTCCGATTGACCCGATTCTAGTGGCGTTGGAAAGCTAATTCAAAGATCTTTCCATCCATTTGCTCCATTAGCTCAGATTCCATCTGTGGAAGAAGTAGTGACTGTTCCTTTGAACATCATCTGCTTTCGGTACGGATTTCCAATAAATTTGGCCTAAAAGCTACAAAAATCACCCATCAAAGGCATAACACCCTCTAAAGTAGACTTATGTACAGAAATAAGTAAAAACATAACATAAAGCACTTGAAACAATGGAGTAAAAATATAGATAAGTGAGTATAATTATGAGCTTATCAAACCCCCCAAACTTGAATATTAGATTGTCCTCAATCGAAGAAAAGAAGAAAGAAATCTCAAGCAGTTGAAAGTGCAATGCCTCACAAGATTCATCACAATCAAGGTTCATCAATCCACATCACACAAGCAATTGAAAGAGATAAGATATTCATCAACTTCAGAAGACTCACAGGAAAGTGTATCGCTCATCACACAAGTGTTTGGGTTTTAAATGAAAGCACTTACAACATGTATGAAGAAATTTCTACCATAGGCTTGCAAGAGTTCTAAAATCTCCACTGCTTATTTGTGCACACAATTCAAGAATAAAAAAGGACTTTGAAAGTGTTGTAATGAAGGCTTTTATGAGAGGTAGGGAAATATGGTCAAGTGACTAAAAATCAATCAAGTTGTACTTCCTCAATCAATCTAAACCACTCTCTTATGAACATCTACCCTTCTTCTCAAATTTCACAATTCAAATCAAGACTCTTTTTTTTTTCTTTCCAAGCTCTCTTTTCGAATCTCTTATACCCTTTCAAAAAATTATTACAAATGATTTCATACATAGGGCTTATGAGAATTCTAATTTATTTTGAGCTATACAACCTTCCATCTTTTATTCACCACTATACTACAAATTCCTTTTCCACAACACATACTGAACCACCCTTTCTTCCATCAATCTTATAGACAAGACAAAAACCATTATAACTCCATGTAAATCTCATAGACAAGACAAAAAAATGGAGTTAGGCATAATGGGGCTTACTAGGGACAATTTCAACATATGAAGGGATAGTGTTTATGATTGGGCTAACAAAGATGGCCAAAATCATTTTCTATCCTTGTGCACACTATGCAGTCTCGAAACAGAACAAAAGCAAGTTCTAGAGAAACGAAAACATACATGCGAATCTCTCATGAACAAATAAAGGCTAAAAAACTCACTCGGGTTCAAATTTTCTTCCTTAGTCAATTTCACTCCACTCAAACATCATGCAAGTGTAAGTTTCAATTAGACCCTATCATGCGGTATTCTACATTCATGGGCAAATCAACCACAATCGAAATCAACTCAACTAATCAAAGATCGATTCCAAACATTGCATATAATGCTAGAGGGTTCAATTACTTAAAGATTTTCCTCACATACTATCTATATTTTTTTTATTGGCAAAAATTAAACACACCAAATCAAATAAAGCAAGTAAAAGTAAATAAAACAGGAAAGCGAATAAAGATAAAAGATAAAAGTTCAACTTCTTGTCCACATCCCCCCAAACTTATTTCGAACTCATGGAGTAAGAAAAAGTTTGAAAATCAGACAAGAAGAAGAACGGTACCTGACTGTCGATCTCAGACATCGACTTTTTATCCACCGGAGGCTGCAGAACGCGAAAGACAGAATTTGGATGCTGCTGGCACTCTGTGTCGATCGACACAGCGCCTTCTTGTCGACCTAAGGGCTGGCTCAAAGTGCTCTGTCAATTCGCCTCTGTGTCGATCGACACCCTGTGTGTCGATCGAAACTGAGCTCCGAAATTTTTTTTTTTTTCAAAATAAACAACACACAAAAATTTGAGAAACAACTGAAATAAAATAAGAAATCAATGGGTTACCTCCCATGCAGTGCCTTAGTTATTGTCGTGGCTCGACGATAGGGATCCTTCACCAAGGAGGTTGGGTCCAGACTCGCCGCCCCCTTGCATCGATCATGTAGACCATCCGATCACGAATAACAGTGGTGAGCTCGGAAGAGGATGGTGTAATTGGCAATTTCGCCATTCCATTTTCGCGCTCCCATTCGATCTCGAATGGTGGTGGAGATGTTATGGCAAGCAGCTTCCTTCAAACTCTTGTCGATCACAAAGGTGATCGTCTCATCATTCCCTCGGAGTGTTATCTCCCCATCTTGGCAGTCTATCAATGCTCCACTCGTCCTCAAGAACTCTCTTCCAAGGATCATCGGCATTCCATGTTGTTCCTTCATATCCAAAACAACAAAATCAGCAGGAAAAATTAAATGCCCAACACGAATTAAAACATCTTCCACAACTCCCCTTGGTCGAGAAATTGAGCGATCAGCCATCTGAAGAGTGATTGAGGTTGGCCTCATCTCGCCTATCTGCAGCTTTTGGAAGACTGAATATGGCATCAAGTTGATACTTGCACCTGTGTCGCAAAGGACATCCTTAAACTCCTTCCCCCAACCTCGATCGGAATAGAGAAGCATCCCGGATCAAACCTCTTGGTTGGAACCTGTTTCTGCAAAAGAAGACTACATTGTTCATGAATTAAAATAGTTTGATCTTCGATTACCGGCTTTTTCTCGCTCATCAACTTCCTCAAGAACTTCATGTAGCCGGGAATCTCGCGGAGAGCCTCGATCAAGGGAATGTTGATGTTGACCTTCTTGAGATTCTCCACGAATCGAGCAAACTTGGAGTCTTCCTTCTTCTTTGCAAATCTCTGGGGAAAGGGTATTGGAGGTGGTCTGGAAGCTTTGGAACTAGAGGAATTGTGTTGAGGAGGTGGCTGTGTCGGCTGAGAAGAATTTGTGTCAGTCTATCCTGGATTTTGATCGACAGAGGGTGTGTCGATCGACACACCCGTTGCAGTCCTGTCGATCGAGTCTTCTTCCATGTCGATCTCCTCCTCTTGTTCTCTGTTTTGATCGACAGGCAGTCTGTCAATCGAAACAGAGGACGGATCTGCGGCCTCCTTCTCCTTCTCTCCCCCAAACTTGCTTTGGGGCATTTTCGGACCTTTGTAGCTCGTTCCAGACCTCAAGGCAATGGCATTGACCTGTTTGGCCTTCTCAGGATTGACTTCTGTGGTGCTGGGGAGCTAGCCTGGCTTGTGTTGATTGCTCATAGCAGTGGAAATCTGATGAACTGTGCATCGAGCATCTGAAGGTGCTTTGTCATATGCTGTATGTGAGTGGACATGTTCTTCACCTCAGTTTCCACCTTGCCAAACCTATTGTCGGAGCTTTTGATGAACTTTTCAAGTGTCTCCTCCAGCACAGACTTCTTTTTCTCCACAATCTCTCCCCCGGCTCCAACACTGAACCCCAGTGGAGGAATTTTAGTTGCATAAGGGTTAGAATAAGAAAAACCAGGATGTTTCTTAGCACTGTTAGTGTACCCTTGATTGTTGGCTCGGTAGTTGTTGTTGTTGTAACCTCCATTGGCGTAGTTCACTTCAGCGGTATTGGAGGTGCTCGAACTGCTTCCTTGGTAGATGTAGTCGGCCTCAATGGGAATAATGGCCATGTTGGGATCTGAAATAGCTGCTACCGAAGTTCTACCGGCCTCCAACTGTTTGAACTCCTCTCTAAGCTTCTTCACTTCGGCCATCACATCAATTTCGGGAGTAGTGGTCACTGCCTTGACTGCTTTCTGCCTTTCAGTAGGCCATTGATGGCTGTTGAGGGCCATGTCTGCAAGAAGTTACATCCCCTCTTCTCCACTCTTCTTCATGAGAAGTCCTCCAGCTGAAGCATCAACCAACTCTTTTAGAAGAGGGGTTAATCCTTCATAAAAATGGCATACCTGCATCTCAAGATCAATCCCATGGCCGGGGCACATCCTCAACAGCTCTTTGTATCTCTTCCAAGCTTCATAGAGGGTCTCATCGTACTTTTGGCTGAAGTGAGTGATGTCGGACTTCCTCTTCATGATGAAACTGGGCGGGAAGAAGTTGGTGAGGAACCCTGCTCGGAGTTGTGCCCATGTGGCAATTCTGCTCTTGTCAAAACCAGCAAACCAAGACCGGGCCTCATCCCTGAGAGAAAAAGAAAACAAACGCATTCGGATGGTGTCTTGAGGCACTCCGTTCTGCTTGTTTGTGTCGCACACCTCGATGAACTGACTGAGGTGGCCGTACGGGTCCTCAATGGCCTTCCCTGCTTACTGGTTCTGCTGGACCATCTGAATCAGGCCTGTCTTCAGCTGAAAGTTGTTGGCATCAATGCCAACCTGGAATCCCGGCTCCTCTCTCTATGGCAGGAAGCGATCAAGAATGGATCTTTGAGGCACCACAATTCGCCTTTCAGGGTTTCCTTCATTGGCCAGAGCTGCCAGTCTGGCAGCCTACTCTGCTTGAACTGCTTGTGCTACTTGAAGTTGCTCCCTGAGTTGTCGGACCTCATTCATGAACTGTCTTTGCTCCTTGGGAGTCATGTTTTAAAGTTGTGCTTCTGGTGGATGCTCCATCTCAGGCTCTCTTTCCTTGCTCTTTCCTTTGCTTTTGTTTCTCCTACAGTTAGCTTCAATTTTTGAATCGAAGGCTTCAAGATTCTTCCCCCGAGCTCTTGTGTTCATGCACCTGAAGAGAAAACAGAAAATTGGGAATCATGTCGACCGACAGGGAGGCTGTCGATTGACATGGATGTTGCCTCTGTGTCGATCGACAGAAGCTCTGTCGATCGAAACAGATGCGAAAATCTCACACACACGCACGCGAACAGAGAAAAAAAACTCAATCCAGAAAATATCAAAACAATCCAATAACAAGATAAAATCTGACTATCCCCGGCAACGACGCCAATTTGATAACGCTGTAAAATACAGCGGCAAATAAATTTATAATAACCCGAAGGCTAGTCGAACCCACATGGATAGTGCAACGAAGTCATCTCATGTACTGGACATAGTTTATCAATTCGCTGTTTGAGTTAATCCAAATTTGAATAGGGTTTTTGTTTTCAAAACAGAAAGTAACTTGGGAATAAAATTCAATAATAAAAAGCACAGATTCTAGGGAAATCAACCAATCCAATCCAACATGTATAAACAATCAATCCAAACCCAAAATAATTATTAAGGTGGGGAATCTATTAAATTGGAATTAATTCCTTTGTTGGGCAATTAAAACCTAGATTACTAGAAAGTGAATTTTACCTCTCGGTCTCAAGAACACAAACTAGTCAATCTCAATAAAGATACAGATTTGAAAACCCTACAACTAATTCTTCCTTTTGAGACAGAAAATAGTTGTATCAAAATTCTATTTTCCTATTATTAATTATCTCCTCTCGGTCTCAAATTAATAACTATAAACCTAATCCAATTTTCATCTCTCGATCCTTCAATTGAAAATATATTTTAAAATCAAAACCATAGAATTTGAACAAATTAATTAGGGTTTAGATTTAATTGAATTAACACATGTTAAAGAGGATGGAGAAACCCTAGAACCTGTTAAGGGCTCCAGCCTAACATAATTGAAATAAACATTGCAATAAATATAAATAAGCTTACTTGAATCATTAAAGAAATAGGAACCTTGAATGTCTTGAAAAACTCCAAAGCTCAATTATTCTAAGTGTAATAAGGCATAAAAGAAGTACAAAAACCAGTCTAATTTTCGTGCCTAAGAGTTCATATTTATAGAGGGAGGAAAATACCTAATTTGAGTATTGGGAAAATATAGCAAAAACTGCCAAAACAGGCCAAAAACAGCCTTTTCGGACCTCCGTGTCGATCGACAGGCAGGCTGTTGATCGACACAACCATCCAGTTGAAATTCGGGCTGAATTTTGTGACGATTCTGCAATTTTGACCTCTGTTTCGATCGACATAGAGGATTTCCATCGACAAGAATGCATCTGTCTGCGCAGTCTCACGGTTATGGCCATAACTTTTGCTCCCAAACTCCGATTGACCCGATTCTAGTTGCGTTGGAAAGCTAATTCAAAGATCTTTCCATCAATTTGATCCATTATCTCAGATTCCATCTTTGGAAGAATTCGTGACTGTTCCTTTGAACATCATCTGCTTTCGGTACGGATTTCCAATAAATTTGGCCTAAAACCTACAAAATTCACCCATCAAAGGCATAACACCCTCTAAAGTAGACTAATGCACAGAAATAAGTAAAAACATAACATAAAGTACTTGAAACAATGGAGAAAAATATAGATAAGTGAGTATAATAATGAACTTATCAAGGCCTCGAAACAAGGAGGACCTCGGTTCAGAGCAAAAAAAATTTTCAAACCTCGCTCTGATACCACTTTGTCACGCCCCGATTTATAAAAAAAACTTAAATAAGAGAATTGAGGCACACCGGGAACGAGACTTGCACTTGGAATATTAATCAATAAGAAGAGTTCAAGCAATTAAGTAAGAAATCATCACACTTATCCCAAGTTAAGCAAAAGATAGTAAAATGGGTGCCTCCTCAAGAAGGGATTGTAGCTTCTTGAGTAAATCAAATGTCAGAGATCATAGTATGTTATCAAAAGACTAACAAAAGATAAGGAGTATCAACAGTGGAAAGTTACCAATGAAGTATGTATATGAAGATACATACTTCAACATCTAACTATTTCAAAAAGAATCTTCAGCTCCACTTCGACTGCTGCCTCGTACTCTTGTTCCTAATGCTTCTTTTAACCTGCGCATTTTAGAAATAATGCGAGGGGCTAAGTATAAATTTTACTTAGTGAACACATGCCCGAAAACATACATACATATAAGTTTGTCATGCCTTTTTAATCGGGTCGCACATGGGGTTTTAAGTTTGAAATCCTCCCATTGCACCAAAACATTTTATGAATGAGCATGCTCCTTTTTACATAGTTAAACTATCTGCAAATGATTATGTGACTGGGAGGTGGCCACCTACCACAGTCACGATGCTAGTCCGAGTAGGGCATGACCCCTAACATGTTAGCATCATAGTGCACTAACCCATGGTATCTATTTCACTACCTGGGTACGATCGATAAGACTTGCAATACGCAGAGTCAACATCCACGTTGAATACGTTTGATGTTCTTGTCTGAGTGGGGTTCCCCCACAGAGAGGACATATAACAAACACAAAACAGTAGGCAATGACAAAGCATTTTAAAACAAAACATTTCATTTCATGCTTGATATGCTTTGAAAAGAAAACATCATTTTCATATTTTTAATTTGGCCCATTATATAGGGGTAAAAGATAGCCCACCTTGAGTAGGTGCGGTTATGTGATTGGTTGATCTAGAAATTGATCTTCTCCTTCCCCTTTCCTATGACATAAGGAATACAAGTAAATCCTCAAGGGATAATAGATTATTTGAAATCTAACTTATTAAAATAATTCTAGACTCTTAATCGATCTTGGACTTCTCAATTTGAGCCATCGGATAATGATATGTAAGAATGACTTTGGCAATTTAGTTTGACGAACAAGATAGTCAAATGTTACTTCAATAGCTCGTGGTTCAACATCGAGCATTAATTCAAGGAACATGAATAATAATTCAATTTGATTGAACAAAACAAATGACTTCGTCAAGTGACTAAGCACTTTCAAGAGTTTAAGATTGAAAGAAGTTTCATTGTGAATCATCGTACATTGCTTGAGAGTATAAGAACTCATCAAGTTGTTTCAATGAAATAATCGAGGAGATTATTGATCTTAGATGAAGATCGAATTAAGATTTCAAAGGAAGTTTGAGTTGCAAGGGTTTGGCCACGCAAATCAAGTTGATTTGAAATGAATGAATTCTCGGAGAAGTTATGGAAGATAACATCTCTTTGTCGATTGATACAAGGAATATCGAACGAAATCAATTTGGATTTGTATTAATTAAATGAAGGATTTAGAATTTAAGGAAATGTCATTGGAGTTTATTGTTATGAAGGGTATCGAAGGATACGAAAGATAAATCAAATTGGTCGAAGAAAGAACAAAATGTGGGAAATTTCACTCTGTCTCGACCGAGATGGAGTGCATCTCGACCGAGATGGATGCATCGATCGAAATGAAGTGCATCTTGACCGATATGAGTATATTGACTGAGATGAGATGCATCTCGACTGATATGAGCATATCGACCGAGATGAGATGAAATCGATCGAAATGAATGGGAATCGGCCGTCTCGACCGGGATGAAGTTCATCTCGACCGATATGGCCATATTGACCGAGATGGCCTTCATCTCGCCCAATATAGCCATTTCGACCAAAATGGAGGCTATTTCGGCCGAAACAGAGGTTGTATGCCTTCCGACGGAAATTCTTGTTTTTAGCTCAAACGGTTATCCGGGCTCGTCCAATCGATTTCTGACAACACCAATTGGTTTTCTAACAAGTATAATGAGTCTAGACATGATTTAAACCATCAAAACATGTTGGAATCGAGATTTAACCACTACATTTCAATATAGGGCAAATATACCAAAAATACTCCAAAATCAACACAACTCGATTCCTAGGTCGATATATTGTTTCTAGGCTCATAATATAACATGCTAGACATGCATAAGTACTCATAAACTAAAGATTAAGCCTAGATCATAACATTTATCAACTAGGGCAAAAATTATAACATGCTTAAATCGATAAAATAGCTAGATGAAGGTTCGATTTATACCTCTACGATGTTCGTAGAGCTTCGTGGGCTTGATCAACACTCTCTTAACTCGATTTCAACTTCTAAACATGGAGAAATGAAAGAAAGAGTGTTGGAAATGGAAAGGATGAGGTAAGAGGAGTCCAAAAATGTATAGTATACCTCTAGAAACACCTCGCCGGAGCTTCGTCGGAGCTCGCCGGAAGTTCGCCGGAGTCTTCGCCGGAATCTTCCTAGAGAATTCTTAGGGAGAGAGAGTAAAAGTGGTGGAGTGAGAGGGGAAGTTATATTTATAGAGGGAGGTGAGGGGTAACTTTGGAATTACCGAAAGTCAAAAAGGTAAATGTGGTTGTCATTCGCTTGTCACATCATTCACTTTAACATCACCTCACGTCAACTCCACATCTCCTCGCGTCATTGCATGGGAGACCGTAATATTTCGTCTACCCGCGAATATTTATCGATCGATATTATCCCGATATGAAAATGTCGGGTCATCAAATAAATTATCGATGTTAATTATTAATTTAATATTTATTTATTCTTCTTGAAATAAGATTGGCAATTGAATAAATGCCCAAAATAATAAATTTTCAAATCAAATCGATCGCATATCTTTGAATTAAATTCGATGACAAAATATAAATTTCGGAAATTCAATAAATACATTTAAAATTTACGAGGGGCGTTACAAAGAATGTGTTCATTTGTTTTTGGGGTAAATAGATATTCATATTTCACAAAACAAAAACCAATATCTAAACTCATTTAGCCATAAATTTTTGTTTCACATAAGTCCAGAAATACTCAAGCAAGAAACTCCTCCTAATAGTATATGACACAATAATATAACAACTAAAGATCATAAAGAAACATAAAAATTTTATGTAACACTTATGAGATTGTAATGTTTGATAAGAAAATATGAGATTACTCATGAATATTTGAAACGGTTGTCCCTTAGTTTAGTGTATCATTCAGGTATTGGACAATGTAGTATATATAAAACTATTATATCGTTATTCATCACCTTAAAATTTTCAAGAACGGGAGAAGAAACCAATTTGATCATCATTCTATTAGATTAAGATGAAAGCCTATCTCAACATAAGTAGGTAAACTTTACTTGTATCCTTCTCGATTGGCCCCCGAGGAAGAAGATCGATCGTGATTTATGCTAGTAATTTCTAAACCCAAATATAAAATCTTTTGTTCCTAAAGGCAAGTAAACTAATCACATGAAGGTCTCACTCTAACAAATTGAACACACAACAAAAGAAAAAAAAATGAAGTGGAAAAACAATTAGAGATTTAATGTCCAAATCAACAAAACACCTAATTGAGTGATTGTTAAGAATGGGATGCGAACAGAGGAAAAAAAAATGACTGGAGATTTAAGTGCAAATAGCGAGATACAAAATAATCTGAACTTCGTTATAGGACCAATCATTGAAAGGTAATATATCAGGATGAATCTTATCCTCCTCATTTGATGCTACTAAGACAAACAATCGCCATAACTCCCTACTAACCTGCATAAATCAGAAACATTACAAATGGAATTGGAGAGAAACAACATAAAGAGGGCAAAATTAGAAATTTATAGGGGCGGTGAAGTGTATTTTGGCTGGTGCAACAGTTGAAGGAAACTCTAGGGTTCGGTTTCATATTTGACACCTATGGAATGTGAGGTTTGGGTTTTCTTTTGTGTTGGGGCTACTGGAAATCCTAAAAATTGAGAGGGAAATCCAAAATTTTCTGCCGCTTATTCTCCATCTTTTCAAAGAGTACATTATTTAATTTGAGAAAAATATTTTTCCTCACATTGTATTATGTTATATAAAATTGAACATTATTTTTATTTTTTTTAGGAGTAATACTTTTCCTCACATTCATTGAATACTGTTGGGTAAAATACTTATAAAATCTAATAATGTTTTTCATTTTTTTAAAAAAATATTTAGTATTTAATGCCACTTTTTCCTGACACCTGTCATAATATGTATAAAATTATAACAAATTTTCAAACATGTTAGGAAATGAGTGTCAGCAAAGCTCTTATTTGTAGTAGTGATATATATATATATATAGGGGAGTGATCATATGAGAACCAGCCTTACCATGTGAAAATAAGAACTAATCTTATCCCTCCAAATCATGAAATCAACCGCTTAGATTTAATTTTGCTCGCTATGCATTATTGTTTGTATTGACTTTTATTATTGTAAAATGAGGGGTAATTTTGTACTTACATGAATTCGAATCTTTTTAGAATCTTAACTTAAATCTTGCGATTTTTCTTTCCTTTGCGATTTGCGATCTTCATTCCTTCTGCGATTATATATTTTCTTCATTCATTCTCTCTGTGAAATCTACTCGCCATCGTCTACGTTCGTTATTGTTTGTGTTTGTCATCGTCTGTGTTCGTCATTATCGTCATCGAGTATGGATCCTTTGAAAGGTAAGAATTGATAAATTCCATCTATTACGTAATTGAATTAGTTGTTTTCTGATATTATGTTATCAGATTACGGTGATAGAATCGAAGATTCATAGTATTGGTTATTGATGATTTGTTTCCAGATTTTGAATTAGGTTTCGTAGATTGCTGTTTATGGTTTGGTGTTTTCACTCTTAATGGTTTAATTTGAAGATGTGAATTATATATCGTTATGAATTGCATTATATATTTGTAGCACTTATGTTATATCTGAAAGAGTGATTATTAGTTTACGTACTTTCAAATTTGTTTTATATCTGCATTATATAATGTTTTTTGTGAAGATGTCTTACTTTATAGATTAAGCATCGTCATGACTAGCTACATGAATTAACCAGTCGGGAAATTGTGATCTCCAGCTCATCGGCTGGGAGATCTGCGCTGTAAATTGCGCTACATGATGAGCTGCCATAGTGGCACTTCTAAAAACATGAAAAATAAACAAAGAACCATCCTTTGTGCCATTTGAGCTGCATCGTAGAGGTCTCTTGGTATCAACTCGTCATCCTCCTGTAGGCCCATCATGGCTCTCACTGCGATAATGGAATCTGTGTGAACTGTGATTGGATGAATCATTTGCTCCATACAAAAGAGAATTCCATGTAAAATAGCTGTAACTTCTCCTCGGGAACAACAACCTGGGTGTGCAATTGGCTACGCCAGTACTTGTTTTGGTGCTTGCCACCGGCGCTCTCCAAGAGGCTCGAGAATGCATTATATAATGTTATGGCTTGCATTATTATTTTGTAATAGTTGCATTATATGTGAGTCAGTTATAATTAGTATATGGAGGTTCTGTTCCGTTATGAGAATTCATTATACAGTGTAAATACATGCATTATGTATTGTTATGAATTGCATTATATATTTGTAGCACATAGGTTATATTTGAAAGAGTGATTATTAGTTTACGTACTTTCAATTTTTTTTTTTATATCTGCATTATATAATGTTATGGCTTGAATTATTGTTTTGTAATAGTTGCATTATATGTGAGTCAGTTATAATTAGTATATGGAGGTTCTGTTCCGTTATGAGAATTCATTATATAGTGTAAATACATGCATTATATAATTATGAATCTTGCATTATATGTTATAAGTTTCAAATTTAATTGATATTTTTTTCTTTACAGATTCGTTTGTTCCAAAGTGTGATAACACAACACCAAGCAGATGTAGAGGATAGATGATGTGGTGTGCCTTGTTGGCAATGTGAGATTGTTGAGATCTTGGAGGCTCACCATCTCTCACAAACTAAGCATCCCTTGGTCAAAGCCTTCCTTGACCTCAGCTAGCTCTTTACATCAACTCTGTATAAGATTGAGAGCTAGCTATGTTGAGATTGATGATTGATGATGATTGAGAAGGTTCTGTCCCTTGTTTGTTCCACAATGGATTGTATTACTATTATTGTATTGTATTGTTATTTGACAACCCTCAATGCGTGATTATTAGTTTATGTACTTTCAAATTTGTTTTATATCTGCATTATATAATGTTATGGCTTGCATTATTGATATGTGTGTAATTTGCATGATTTTCGAGATGTGAATTGAAGGA
>JAPKLW010000576.1:362922-386306 GCA_026898455.1 Plectranthus barbatus | reverse complement strand
GAATTGATATCTAGGTCTATTGGTTTGTGAGCTTGAGGGAGTTAATTGAGATTAATATACCTAGACTTAGGTTGAGATCGATATTAATCTACGGTTATTGCACCGGTACTAAGGGTTGTAACTAGAATTTGATGAACCGACCCATTCTATTTATTGAAACTGGTTCTAAGAGCGACAAGTCCAAACATATTCATAATCAATTCCCAATCCATCCTATATTCCTCAACCGTTCTCTTTTGGAATTTGCTTAATTGAATTGAAGTTTATTTAATTGATTAAATCGATAATTGCATGTTAGATAGTTGGAATTTGATATACAAAGCTATTTTATCACATCTAGATATTAGGTTTCAAAATCATACTTTTACTTGAATAACGGGCGAATTGAGTCTTCGTGTTCGATAATTTTTACTTGATAAAAAAATACTGCATCAATTATTGTTTTGTAATAGTTGCATTATATGTGATAGTTTTTGAAGGTTCTGTTCCGTTATGAGAATTCATTATATAGTGAAAATACATGCATTATGTATTGTTATGAATTGCATTATATATTTGTAGTACATAGGTTATATTTGAAAGAGTGATTATTAGTTTACGTACTTTCAATTTTTTTTTATATCTGCATTATATAATGTTATGGCTAGCATGATTGTTTTGTAATAGTTGCATTATATGTGGGTCAGTTATAATTAGAATATGGAGGTTCTGTTCCGTTACGAGAATTCATTATATAGTGTAAATACATGCATTATATAGTTATGAATCTTGCATTATATGTTATAAGTTTCAAATTTAATTGATGTTTTTTTCTGTACAGATTCTTTTGTTCCAAATTGTGATAACACAACACCAAACAGATGTAGAGGATAGATGATGTGGTGCAATGAGTGATTGTAACTTGTTTTTAATTCAGATTTAATAACAATTTTATTCGCAAGCCACAATTTACGTTGCTTTTGCACATTCATTTTTAATTAATTAAAGAAGAAAAAACACATTGAAATTATATTAACATATTTTTTAAGTTACATATAATGATAATATATTTGTAGTATATATTGATAGTCCATAAACTATATAATGCAGGTCTGCTTTGTTTGATGAAACCCAGTGCTTTGAATTTTAACATATGTTAGTAATATTTGTGTATTCGTGTGAAATTAGAGGGATAATATATAGTGATAGTATCTTCTCTATATAATGATAGTTTGTGAACTCTATAGTGCATGTACGTTGTATGTGTATTAAGAAGATTATAATTCAAGGGCGAATTTTAATTACAAGCGAAAAGACTAAATTGCCCAATAATGCAGGTTTTTTGAGAAAAAATGACCGTATTTTTTATGAGATCTGGACCGTTTATTCAGTGAGATCGATGGTTGTGATTGGTTCTTATTTCTTATGTTAAGAGGGGTTCTCACTGGATCGCATCCCTATATATATATAGAGTAGTGATCATATGAGAATAGTTTTTAGTATGAGAAATGAGAATAAATCTCAGCCTATAATTTTGTGATTTCAACGCTCATAATCTATTTCACTCCGTGTGCAGTTTTCCTCGATTATCCTGCAGTGTTGCAAAATTAAGGTTATTTTTGTAATTTTAGCTTTTTAAAAAAAATCTGAAACAGTATCTCATCAGATTTTTTATTCCTTTCTTCGCGCGATTTGTTTTCTTCTTCCTTCTTCGTTCGATTTGATTTTTATTTCTTCTGTCGATCAGATTTTTTCTTTGTTTCTGGATTTCGCATTCGTGTTCGGTCTCGACTTTGTTAATTGTGCATGAATATAGTTTTAAAAAATTATGTTATTCGGATCGACGTTAATTTTTACTTTTATATTGTGCATCAGTGTTAAATTTATGCATTTTTGTATCTTACAAATTTTTTATTCCTTTCTTCGTGCAATTTGATTTCTTCTTCCTTCTTCGTTCGATTTGATTTATATTTCTTCTGTCGATCAAATTTTTTTCTTTATTTCTGGATTTCGCATTCGTGTTCGGTCTCGACTTTGTTAATTGTGCATGAATATAGTTTAAAAAAATTTATTTTATTAAGATCGACGTTCATTTTTACTTTTATTATAGTGTGCATCTTTAGTGTTAAAATTTATGCATTTTTGTATCTTACAGGTTCATTTATTCCAAAGTGTGTTGATAAGATGAAGCGTTTTAAGGGCAGAGTTTTTAGAACTGTTGATGATGGTATTGAGTTTTATAGGGACTATGCTCGTGTTGCTGCTTTGAAGAAGAAGATGTTTGAAGGTTTTTAAGGTCGATCAGTTCCTGAAAATATTGAAGTGTTGCCTCCAATTATTGTGAAAACCAAAGGCAATGGAAGTCGAATTGCTTCGAGGAATGAAAAAGCTCTTAGAATGTTGGATAAACCAATGAGAATGTGTGCAAAATGTAAAAAGTTGACCTGTCGTGATTCATGAAATTGTGTCAAAGTCAATAAGAATGTAACAAAAATTGCATGATAACATTCTTATAGATGCACGTAGGATGATAAAAAATGAACTTACGACAGTTAATGCGGTGCAATTTTATTTTTTTTAAATTCGTATTTATGTAAAAATTAAGTAAATCGAGCTAAAAATGTAGTAAATCGAGCTAAAAATGAAGTAAATCGGGCTTAAAATGCAGGTTGCTGTTTGTGTTTGAGTTTTTACAGTTTTAGCATTTACTGCAGGATATTGGGGCAAAATTGCCGCGTTTTTCAATTTGCTGAGAATGAATCCTGTTCGTCGATTTGATGAGATGGACGTGCGAGATCTATTCTTATTTCTCATAGTAATTCCTATTATCACCTGATCACTACCATATATATATATATAGGGATGCATTCATCTGTTAACCACTTCCCAAATGTTACCTATTACCTCATTGTCGGTACATTATCTAGACAAGCTAACTACATTATCTAGGTCATATTAGGTACATTACAAAGATAATGTATTACATTATTATTGCATTACATTATCTACCAGTTTGTACATTATCTTCGTAATGTACCTAATATGGCCTAGATAATGTAGTTAACTTGTCTAGATAATGCACCGATAATGAGGTAACATGTAACATCTGGGAAGTGGTTAATATATGATTACAACTATATATATATATATATATATATATATATATATATTTATATATGTGTGTCATGTATCACCAATTGAAGCGAACACAATATTATTCACAATAATTCTTGGGGCTCCACGGTCGTGCTTTGGTTAATTTTTTGCTTTAATTCTGAATATGTGATATTAAATTAATTGAAATTTTTTATTTAAATTATTTTTGAGTAAGTGAATGCTTAGGTGAAAATGGCCTGAAATCTGGTGGATTGTTACGAAATCCATTGAATTAGCTCGTTTAATATCTCTATACATCTTTCATCTCATTTATTTTGCACTGCAAAGTCAAGATTATGGTGATTTGCCTTGATTTGGTCCTAGCTTCATATTGATTAATAAAAGATCTTGAGAGAAATATGTTTTCATATATATTGTGTACAACAAATGATATATTTATATGTGTACAAGTATAACTGGATGCTAATTTATAGGAGATACATTTGAATTCAGCAACTGATGCTTCGTTGATCTTGTTGAGAGTTTTCTGCCTTCAAATATTCATCAGGAGGCTTAAGAGAGTTTGTTACGAATAAATCTCTAATACGCCCCCGCAAGACGGTGCTCCCATTGGAGATACAGATCTTGGAGCGAAGTTGAGTAAACAAAGATGAAGACAGTGGCTTTGTAAGGGCATCAGCAAGTTGATCCTTGGAGGCAATGTGAGATACCTTGAAAGAGCCGTTGACAACATGATCCCGTACGAAATGATAATCAATAGCAATATGCTTCATACGGGAGTGAAATACTGGATTAACAGACAGATATGTTGCACCAATATTGTCGCAAAAAATAGTTGGAGGAGTGACTTGGGGGATATGAAGTTCCTAGAGTAAATTCTTTAGCCACAGAATCTCAGCTGCACATGAAGCAAGTGCTCGATATTCAGCTTCAGTAGAAGAGCGTGCGACAGTCTTTTGCTTTTTGGAACACCAAGAAATAGCGTTACCGCCCAAGTACACAATAAACGCAGATGTGGACGTTCGGTCATCAAGATTTCCAGCCCAATCAGCATCAGTAAAAGTAGTGAGAATGAGATGTTGATCCTTTTTAAGAAAGAGACCGTGATGCATGGTGGATTTGAGATAGCGCAGCAGGCGTTTTGCGGCAGTCCAATGTGTCTCACTGGGAGAATGCATAAACTGAGCTAACTTGTTCACGGCGTAGGAGACGTCAGGCCTGGTTAATGACAAATATTGAAGAGCACCAATAACTTGACGATATTGGGTAGCATCAGTAGCTGGAGAGCCATCATTAAGTTTGATAATTTGAGAGGAAGACATAAGTGTTGTGCATTCCTTAGCTCCAGCCATGTTAGTGCGCTCCAATAAATCCCGAATATACTTGTGCTGAGTGAGCAGAATACCTGCTGAAGTGGAAAGAACCTCAATACCAAGGAAGTAATGCAGATTGTCAAGGTCTTTGAGAGAGAAGGTTGAGCCAAGAGAAGTGAGAAACCTTTGCACAAACTTTGTACAGTTACCTGTGACAATTAAGTCATCCACATATACCAGAAAGTAGCAAGTGATGGATCCTTGGTGATAGATGAAAAGCGAAGTATCGCTGTGAGAGTTAGAAAAGCCAAAAGAAAGCAAGAAGGATTTCAGGGCATTGTACCAGGCTCGGGGAGCCTGTTTAAGACCATAAATTTCTTTACGCAGTTTGCAGACAAAATCAGGATTGGAATGATCAAGAAACCCAGGAGGTTGTTGCATAAAAACCTCTTCAGTCAGCGTTCCATGCAGAAATGCGTTATTAACATCCAATTGTCGAAGCGGCCAACCATTAGATATAGCAAGGGAAAGAATTAGCCGGATAGTTGTAGGCTTGACAACGGGACTAAAAGTATCCTGAAAGTTGAGTCCTGGCCTTTGATGAAAACCTTTAGCGACAAGACGAGCTTTGTATTTAGAGATAGAGCCATCAGGATTTCGTTTGATTCAAAACACCCACTTGCAGCCGACAAGATTCTAAGATGAAGAGGGAGGAACAAGCTCCTATGTGCCATTACTAAGTAAAGCATTTAATTCATCAGACATGGCTTGTCGCCACTCAGCTTGTTTCATGGCTTGGGAGACACAGGTGGGTTCAATGGAGTCTGGAAGAGGATGCTTGGTGGAGATTTGGTAAAGACGTTTATGTATGAAAATATTATTTTTAGACCTAGTGATCATTGGATGAGGGGGAAGTGAAGTCTCAATAGAAGCGGAGGGTGAAGAGTTACATAATGGAGCTGAGGAATTACCTGAACACGTGGAGCGAGGCGGCATGATATCTACAAGTGACCCATCTTGGTTAGGAGGTACTTTGCGGTGAGGGGATGAAGCAGCTGCAGGTATGGATTGGTGAGAGAGTGAGGTTGCTGAGATGATGGAGATAGAATTTTCAGAGGGAGGATGTTTGGACAAGGGAAATTCATGTTTCACAAAACGAACGTGGTGGGAGGTGTAGATTATGTGGGTCTTAATATCCAAGCAATAATAAGCACTTTGATTTAGGGAATAACCAAGAAAAACACAGGGAGATGATTTGGGTTCGAGTTTGTTAGCGGAGTAGGGTTTTAACCATGGAAAACATAAACAACCAAACACTTTTAATTTGTTGTAATTTGGTGTTTGAGAGAAAAGTTTTTCATAAGGAGTAGAGAAATATAAGAGTGGTGTGGGAAGACGATTAATAAGATAGACAGTGGTTTGAAAAGCGTAAGTCCAATATTTTTGCGGCATTTTTGCTTGGTGAAGCAGTGTTAAACCTGTGTTGACAATATGTTGGTGATGCCTTTCAGAAGTACCATTGTGTTGAGGTGTATGTGGTGGCGTTTTTAAATGTTGAATGCTTTCATTAGAAAGAAAGGTTTTTAAACCAGTGTACTCTCCACCACCATCGGAATAAACAGTGATAATAGGGCGCTTGAAAAAGTTTTCAACGAGAGATTTGAATTGTCGAAATATGGGAAATACGACAACGATAAATATGTGTATTATTTTGTTTACGTAATAGTTTACTAACAGGTTTTAAATTAATTTATAAATTAATTTTTAATTTATTAATCTACGACAACGATAAATATAGATGCGTTGTCGGTTAGAGTGTGAATAAAGGTTGTAAAAAATGTAAATAACAACACCCACATTCGAGAATTGACAACGGTTATAAACTGTTGTCGTATATATGTAAAACAACACTTAAAGTAGGTTGTGTTGTCGTAGATACCCTCCTTACGACAACGGTTTTTACGACAACGGTTAAAAACCGTTGTCGTAGGGGGGGTATGTACGACAACACAACTTACGTCTACACTAGGTCTATAGCTACGACTACAATTTTCTTGTAGTGAACAAAGATAACATAGTAACAAAAACCATCGATAGAGGTGACTGGAGATAGTCCCCAGACATCGGTATAGAGAAGATCCAGAGGGCCAGTACTAGTTAAACTAGATTCACCAAAAGGTAAGCGTTTGCTTTTATTGCATAGACACGACTCACAGAAAAAATTGGAAGGCAATGCAGAAGAGAGAGAAAGCAGACCAGAACGAACAAGAGACTGAACAATGTTAGGGGAAGGGTGGCCTAGACGCCCATGCCAAGTTGCTGGAGAAGCAGGTGAAGGGAGGACAGTTGAAAGAGCCATGATGGAATTTGTGGAGGTAATCGGGCAGGTAGGCCAGAGATCATGCCGATTCTTTCCGCGAAGTAGAGGAGTCCCTGTACGTAAATCCTTAACAACAAAATAAGAGGGAAAACAATCAATAGAAGTGTGATTAGAACGACAAAGCTTAGCAACAGATAAGAGATTTTGTTTGATAGAGGGAACACATAAAACATTAGACAAAGTGAACGAAGGTGAAAGAGAAGTAGAGCCTATATGTGTAATAGGTAAACCTGAGCCATCGCCAATGTGGATATCATCAGGACCCTCGTAGGGTTGATGAAGAGAGAGATCAGATAGCTGAGAGGTGACATGATGAGAGGCACCAGAGTCGACTATCCAGGGAGCGTGGGGAGAGGAGGCCATGGTTGTGTGATGTGCTGAAGGACGAGGCGTCCGAAGGTGTGGAAAGAGTTTGAAGCAGCGTTTGGCATCATGGCCACGTTTATCACAGTATTGACAGATGAGTAGAGGACGAGTAGAAGAGGATGATGGGTGTTTGAATGAGGATGTAGGTGTGGGAAGCAAACCAGGATTAGGTGGGGGTGAGGAGTGTTTTGGGTGACGGAATGATGGTGAGTGTTTGGTGAGATGAACTGTCGGTGGAGGATGTTCAAAAAAATGTTTTTCCGCGTGAAGAAGGAAGTTCTCATGATCAATTATCTTGTCAAATAATTCTTCAAAAGGAGCGACAGAATCCCGAGTCCGCATAGCAGTGATGAGTTCTTTGTAAGCTGGACCAAGGCCACGAGTCATGTAGATAAGTAAATCAGCATCAGATGGAGGAGCACCAAGGGTAGTGAGTTCATCAGAGACTTGCTTGATAGACAAAAGGAAGTCAGTAACCGAGAGAGAGCCGCGGGTCATCGTAGATAATTTATCCTTGAGATGAATAATATGTGAGGTGGAGCGTTTGGCATATAGACGAGCCAAGCGAGTCCATGCATCCTTACTTGTAGTGGCAGAAGTGACAAGAGGAATAACAGCTGAGAGAGGCAAATATAGCATGAAGAATCAGTTGATCTTGACGACGCCAGTTGGTATGAGCCGGATTTGGTACTGAAACTCCATTCTGAGAGATTGTAGATGAGGGACAAGGTAGAGAACCATCAAGATAGCCGAGCAGATCCAAGCCATAGAAGAGTGCATTAATTTGTGCTTTCCATGAAAAATAGTTGAGGGAAGTGAGTTTTAAAGGCAGCTGAGCAGCAGCATTGATAGTGATCAAGGAGGAAGTATCGCTGGCCATGGGAAAAAGAATGCAGGATCAGAGATCTCGTGAGAGTAAGGCTCTGATTACCATAAAAGATCTTGAGAGAAATATGTTTTCATATATATTGTGTACAACAAATGATATATTTATATGTGTACTAGTATAACTGGATGCTAATTTTATAGGAGATACATTTGAATTCAGCAACTGATGCTTCGTTGATCTTGTTGAGAGTTTTCTGCCTTCGAATATACATCAGGAGGCTTAGGAGAGTTTGTTACCAATAAATCTCTAATAATTAAGTCGAACAAGTACATCCCTCACTTCGAAATAGCTACATTGCCGACATGCTAATAAGAAACTATTTTTTGACTGACCGTTTTGACCTTATTAGACGCATAGTCTTCCACCAAATATGCAAAGTTCAATGATTAACTATAATAATAATTATAATAATATATAAACACAACTCTCATTTGGTAAAATAAATCTCTTGAGATTTGGCCCTTTTACTGGACGTGGACTTCAGTCCGACGTCCGTACAAAAAGTTTACACCTAAGTTTAACAGTAAAAGTATTTATATAAATATATTATTTTGTAGAAGACAAGATAGAAACCAATTCATCTTATAAAGGACATTCTTCTATCCAAAAAATATATATTTCTTATCTCAAATCAAACAGTTACAATTTTCAAATTGGAAAATGAAATTTCCATGAAACCACAACTCCATTTCCTTTAATCAAATTGAATTTAATTAAAATAAAAACTCTCCAACTGCATCACCACCTTCAAAAGGATTAATAAAGCAGGCTTGGTCTTGATTTTGGTTGCAAACATTTGGAACATCATTAATGCCACAATCCAAGTTCCATAATCCATCCCACAAGTAGCAATCCAATGGGGGGAAGTCATCAGATATTGCTGCTGCATTTTCTTCATAAATCTTGGCCCAAAACTCATGATCTTCGTTCCCGTTTTCCACTTCAACCACACTAGTTTCAGATTCTTGTTGTTGTTGTTGCTGCTGCTGCTGTTTGTATATTTTTCTCTTTTCTTGCTTCTTGGTCTTGAAATGAGTTCTCCAATAGTTCTTTATCTCATTGTCTGTTCGTCCGGGTAAATATCTTGCTATCGTAGACCATCTGCATACACACACATATCAGTCAATGAATATAAACAACGTAGTAAATATAATCAAACTTTTTTCATTTTTTCATAGGACTTTTTCTCATGAAAATAGCTCCCTAACTATTGTATAGAGAGAGAGTGAGAGAGTTATTACTTGTTACCCCAGAGGGCATGTAGTTCAATGATGATGCCTTCTTCCTGTGGGGTTAATTGCCCCTTCTTAAGGCCAGGCCTCAAGTAATTCACCCACCTCAGCCTGCAGCTCTTCCCACTCCTCTTCAAACCTGACATGCACATGCAACATTTAATCACCACATGTGTACACATTTTCATGAATATTCACACAGATTTTGAGTGCCATGATGCTCAATAGCCATTCCTTAAAATTAACATAATATTATATTTTTATTTGATTTTCAAATATACATGTCGAAAAAAAAAAAACTTAAAATTCATGGGACAGGCACCCCTAACTTGAGGGTGGCTCCGTGAATGCTCGTCAAAAACTCAAAATCCAATAATATTATAAACCCAATTGAAAAATAAGGATGAATGACACATTGACACGTATAAATATTTTATTCGGTAAATCCCCTCTTTTGAGTCACTAAAACTAGTAAACTACACGTGTATTTTATTTTATTATTTTAAATTTTATATTAATTTAAACACACCCTAGATCTCCTCCTCGTAAAAGTTTGAACCTACGATCTTTTAATCATATGTAAAGTGTTTTTACCAGTATATCCCGAACAAGAGAGAGAGAGTTCATTCTTTCTTTTTTGTATTAGAGATTGTGATCCGGCATGATCAGACATTCAATGCATGTGTGTATCTGTATATGCATATACCTGTACACTTGGAGACGGAGCTCCATCTTCCTTCACCATAATCAGTGATATACTGAGTGAGCAGCTTATCTTCTGGAGGAGTCCACGGCCCCTTCCGCCACCCACCTGCACCTTGCTCCATAGATAGATAGATATATATTTCACTTCACCGCAAAAAATAGAAAAAGATCTTCTCTAACAAGTCAGTTTCCAACAACTGTTTGTCTCAAGTTTGTATGGCAGACTACAACAGCACAATATTCTCTCCATATATATACACACGAACACATGCATCCACGTTGATGAGAGAGAGAGAGAGAGAGAGAGGGAGATACATTGTGCTGCTGTCGTCTCCAGTCTGCTTTTCGAAGCCATTAATTAATTAAGGTGATGTAATTAGCACTAGACAAACTAAATCTTGGTTTTTTTATTACCAAATCAGCTGATCGAATCTGACAGGTGTCCGTGAATTGTGGTCTGAGCCAATGGAATCCCCACAAATGTCGATTGAAAATCTTGCCCAACGTACGATCTTATTATTCATCCACACGACCCATGCCATGATATTTCCTTCCTATGTCCCAATTGCGTAGGTAAAAATTGTTTCTATTTTTTTATAGTGCAACTCTTTCCCTTTTCTCTGTTGGGTTGGGTTTTTCACTGTTGCACTTTATGTATTTTATTATATTGTTATGTTTTAGTTTGATTTTGTAACCGGTGAAAATAGTATTTATTATAATAAACTAAAGCAATTCAATTATGAAATATTAGTTTAAATCAATAATAACACGTCACTACTACAAATTAAGATTTTCTCAACTGGATGTTATACTAATATTGCTATATTGACACTACTATAACCTATCAACTCGAGATGTATTATGATAAGACGAGGTTATGATAAGACGAGGTTTAAATTAACAACGAAGGATGTCATGATAATCCAACCCATATAAATACCCGTTCATAAATAAATTTAAGCTAATAATTTTCACTATGGAATTTTTTTTTTTTTATTAACACAACATTTTGTGAGTAAATATACTGATATATGCTTATTACCATATCAAGAAAATTTAATTTTCCATAGTCTGTGCCAATGAAAGACCATGTTTACAGAAAGCAATTTATGTATGTTATTCCAGTCTGACACCAATAACCAAAATAATTATTTCAAATAAAATAGTTTCCAAATAACATGTAGAGCAAAATTTGGACATTGCTTATAAAAATATAATACAATATCACTGACTTGTGTCATTCATTCTAAACTTAAGAGTGCCAATTGTAACTCCCAAGTATAACATAAAAGTAATCACCAACTATACTTATATATCAATGCATTTTTTTTCCAGGAATAATATAGCAATATTACTGCTAGACAAAACCAACTAATCTTCACTCTGAACAAATACTATTAAAATCAATTAAAAAAAATTATTTCCTTTGTGATTTTGTTTGATCAACTAGAAAGTTCTCCGACTTCACATTTCCAATAAAAAATTTAATGAAGCATAATTTTTTTTTTGTTTTGAACAGTTGTAAATGCAAGTGATCCATGAAAGAAACAATTATAAAACTTAATTAATCGTAATGTAAAAGAAATTGAAAGCTAGTAACAAGAAAATATTAAATAAGACTGCACTACAAGAAAAATATTGAACAACAACACTTAAAAGACAACGCTTTTGGTTGAAAAGTGTTGTTGTAGACTAAAAAAGTGTTGTTGTAAATAAAAGTGTTGTCTTTTAGTAAAATAATACGCTAAAAGACAATGGTTCTACACTAGTGTTGTTGTTTATGCGTTGTCTATTATAAAAAAGACAACAGTTTCTAAGAAATACGCTAAAAGATAACGGTTTTACACAAGTGTTGTTGTTTACGTGTTGTCTATTATCGAAAAGACAACAGCTGCTAAAAAATACGCTAAAAGACAACAGTTTTACACTAGTGTTGTTGTTTACGTGTTGTCTATTATCGAAAAGACAACAGTTTTATACTAGTATTGTTGTTTACGTGTTGTCTATTATCGAAAAGACAACAGTTGTATTTGTGTGTTGTTATTCTAATTTGTTTTTAAATTCTAGTGATTCTTATTTTATTGATAAAAATACTCTGTTATATTTTGAAGAGTTAAACGTTACATTTTGTGTATTTAATAGTTTTCCCTATATTATTTTATGCTTAATTTTTATTTTTATAAAAATAATAACTAAATTTAGGAAATAAGATAATTAAATATAAAATAAAACACCATTAGAGAGTAGACGATTTAATCCATATTTCTAGCTACTACAATAATAATTGTGCATGGTAAAACCATCTAGCCGATAACCAAAAGATTATAGGTTTGAAATACCTTTGAAACATGTGTGTATGTCAGGTGAATTAAATATGATTAAATGATTATTCAAAAAAATACATGAAGTGTTTAAAAAATACCTCGATTTTTAGACTAATTATAAAATATAAAATAACAAAACATATATGTGCTAATCTATTTGATTTAGATTAAAGACATATTAATAATTATAATTATAAATGATATAGAAATTATATAATTTGTGTATGTAGTTTAGATGGTTGAGCTCCAACGTATCATGCAAGAGGTATTGGGGATCGATACCCCACTTCTGCATTAATTTAATTTTTTTCATGTTGGAGAAAAGACAACGGTTTAAAAGACAACGGTTTTAAACCCGTTGTCGCAGTACCAACTTACAACAACACCACCTACGACAACACTTCAAAATGTCCAACGAAAACACTTTTTAACCGTTGTTGTTTCGCATTTTTCTTGTAGTGTTGGTAAAAATAATAGTAAATTAATACAGAAAATATAATATTAATTTTGAATAATCATTTACTATAGTCCATTGTACGTAGGTGCACATAATTTTATTCACTTTGTTGTCTATTCTCGTTGGGTGAAGTTTGAAATTTGATTAATAAAAGTATTCTTATGCAGAAAACTCATGTATTGCGTAAAATTAGGAATGAGATGCTAAATATATCAAACAAGCAATGATGAAATTTATCAAATAAAATCGGGTTTATTGAGCATATATAATACTTCATTTTTATATTTGATTTGTATAAATAATAATAACAAAATGATTAGTTTGGCTTTCATTTTGACTACTTTCTCCATTCATGTTGTTGATATACTCATCATTACTGAAATATGTATATGCACGTGTGTGTTATATAGAAAAATATGCATTCATTTTTATTATTTAATTAATTAGATGCCACTCTTGTGATTATTGAATGTCTAGGGAGTCCAAGTGGTTGGCACTTATTAATCTTCATCACTTTTAGCGATTGATTAATACTATCGATCTTAATATAAAAATATCGTAGTTTAACGATATACCTCATTTTTAAATTGGGGAGAGATCTCTGGTAAAAACCTCCCTAATTTTAATATAATGTTGTAATTCATTTTTTAAAAATATTTACGTACAATTTTCAATAATTAAAAAAAAAAACTAAAATCATCATTCTAAGTTTTTGAGAATTTAACGTATTTTTTTTTTATTAAGTGAAACTTGGTAAAGGACTTATCTACCCTCTCTCCACTCTCTCAAATAAAACAAACCCTATTTCATTTTTTAATTTTTCCTGTCAAATTCTTTTGTGATGTATAGTTAATGAAGACAAGCTAAATGAATAATAATAGAAAACTTAATAAAATAAATAATAGTTGAAACGAGAATCATATTCATGTGTTAATAATTTCAAAATTAATAGTTTCATTCTACTATACATTTACAGCTAAACTTATTTTCAAATTATACCTTGTATTAAGTTAATAAAATAATGAAACAATTAGACCAATCCAATGACGACTATATAATAAAATAAAAGTGAGTAAAGTGTCTGAGTCAGGCTATATAACTGTTCCTTGACCAGTTAATTAGACCAATCCAATAACGACATCAATGAAGTTGCTTTGACCCAAGTCAATGAGTAGCTTAATTTCATTGACACTATTAAATTATCATTTTTGTAGGTAATTTTTTTATAAATAATAATCTTAAAGAATTCGAGAACCAAACTGAAGAAGATGAATAATGTCATTAATATATTATATATGTGGAGAGTGGAGAGTTTATTTAATGTGATTTTGAATAAATAAATTGATAGCTTAGGGGATTTTTACTCACGTCTTATGTGAATACTAACTCGACCGCGATAGGAAAATGTTTGTATTTAGATTGATATTTGTATTAGTATTTTTCTCATAATTATATTATCAAAAAATCTAGCTTCAATATTGAATAGTATACTTTTTGATCATCAAACTGAAACATATTTAAATTATGAAATAAAGTTAATATAGTTTGATTATTTGAATTGATAAACACAAAACTTTATTATAAAATAATTCATACAAAACTAATTCATGAATTTATGTAACTGAAAAGCTTATCCGAGAAATTAAAGAATTAGGGTAAATCCAAATTGAGATAAAAACTCAATAAGATTTATTTAAAATTTGATCGATTAACTCAATTAGCATTCCTAAATAAATTATAAATGTATATTTATATATACATATATTTGGAAGCACGAAGAAGATTCTTGAAACTAGAAATAGTAAGGGAACGTATTAAAATAAGCATATAAAAACAAGAGGAAAGCAATGAGTGAAATGATGGACGCGTGGAGGTATATTTGGGATGAGAGGGCATTTAATTAGTGGTTCAATATGATTAATTAAAGGACATAATGCAGCATAATCACAATTAAAAATGTTGAGAGCTTCTAATGGAAGAGTTAAACATCTTTCTAAATGATTCTTAAATATTAATATCCTATAACAAATGCCATAAGTGGTCTAATTTGGTGGCTGCTAAATCAAAATGATGCCATGTATTAGCTACTTTCCTTTGTATGTGGTCATCCTATTTAGATTTAATATAATATTATTTTTATGTATCACTAGTGTAGTTAACAAACCAATCTAGATATTTATTGTTTAAATGAAAGTCCTATTGTTAGGAATCGTAGCTTAATTTCTTTCTTAATTGTATGTTTTGAAGTGTCAAAATACCACAAGTTCGTGTGTCTCTAGTTTAAGTTAGTTCTAAACTTGTAATGTTCTGTTAGAAATTATCGAGTTTGTAACAAAAGTTGATCGACACAAGTTTAGGAGAAACTAACTACTAGCTCGGAGTGTGTAAACAAACAACCAGCTCGAAAGCATAAAGAAATTAGCTGACACATCATCACCAGCAAAGGCAAATCTCAAACTTGCACATAAAGACAAGGAGAACAAGTCAAGCACATACTTTTCAAGCCCAGATTTTAAGTAAGGAGAACTTAATGTTTGCGAATCCTTAAAGCTTGTTTGTCCCAGGAATCAACCAGCAGATGATTCCTCAGACTGATTGATGGCTGTTCTAACAAAGGCTGCAAGTCCACCTGCTACTGTGAGCAAATGACGCCAACTTTCAAGAAAAGAAGACACCTCGATTGGATGGATTCCTCGTGTCTCACAACGGAAATTATTTCAAACCTTCTGGACTTGGTCTGTAAATAGAGGAAGAATTTATGTAGAGAAGGTTATCAAATCACAATACCTAAACGACACTCTGCTAAACTTGCTTCTCAAACAGGCCGACTTACGAGCTTTCCGTGTCCCAATATTTGAAAACAAGACACTTAGCATCTTTGCCAATGTTATTCTTTGCTATTCTTAATTTCCCAGTAAGAAACCATCTTTCAGTTGCTACTTCTCTGGTAGCAACTTTCACGGGTGTTCGCACCACAGACTGACCATTACTTAGAAGACTAGTTGAAGTATGCCAGGTGAGTCCACACTTCAGATCTAAAGAAGTTGATTTGAACGAAAGACTAGGCGAGTGTGCTTGTGACTGGCAGACGCTGGCTTCTACCAACAAGCCACAAATCATGCTACACCTTATAAACCAAGACATAGTGTATTCCAGACTTTTGTCTGAAGAGAGGACGAGGACATTTAACTCCGAACCTCTATAAATCCTTTCACATTTATCACTTTATTTACTTATTTGTTTGGATTTAAAACCCAACACTTTCTAAGTATTGGAGTATACTTGAAATTTGTTGAAGTGTATTTTCTCGCTAAACAACTAGTTTTCAGAAACACAAGCTGGTAACTGACAGCCAACTTGTGAAGTGCAAGCTTATAAAATTTCAACTATGCTACACACTTTCTCTGATTTGCACTACAAGAAAAATGCTAAACAACAACGGTGAAAAGACAACGGTTTGAGCTTCAAATCGATGTCGTACATTGATTATAGCCTAAATTGTTGTCTATTAGCACCTAAAAATGCGTAAAGACAACGATTGAACTTTACCGTTATTTTTTAAGTGTTGTGTATTACTGAAAAGACAACAATTACATTTGAATGTTGCTATTTAAAGAATAAATCTAATTTTTAAATAAAAATATTTAATATTAAATAATAGAAAATGTAACTGCTATTCTCTCAAACCCTAAAATCTCATCACGTTCGTTCCCAACCCATCTTCCCTACTCACCAACCCCACCTACGTCGCCCCCTCGCCCTGCCGTCAGCGCTCTTGTCCTCTCCGACCGGCGCCCCTATCTCCTACGCCTGACATCCCATCTTCCATCTCACTGCGGCCTTTGACTGTGTTGCCCCTTCAACAATTTGAATGACGCCCCTGTTCGGTTGTGCCCCGACCATTGCACCCCCACACCAGCCCCTCTTATCGGCATCCCCATCTGGCAGTGCACACAATGTTTGAAAAGAATAGCGAAAAGGTGGATGAGGATGATCTCACGAGGTATCTCACGGCTGAAATATTAGCAAGTGGTTTTTTTGAATCTTAACATTAATGCTTTGATCTACAGGCAATGAGCTGAAAGCTGAGATAAACATGCAGGGCAAAAAGCAATCATCTGATAAAAAAAATCACAGGCATTCAGGTATTAAATTGAATCAATCCCCTGGTAGTTGAGTTTTTCTAAGCTTCTGCATCATCTTCAGTTGAACTCTATTGATCTACAGTTTCTATAGATCAAACTAAGTGGGGAGGGGAGTTTTATGGCTGTTTTTTTTCCTCCGACTATTAATTAATGTGTTTCATGTTGATATATTGCTCAACAAAATAGCTTTGGATATATCCCAGCTTATCTATGGGCATAAGTGGTTTAATTGTTTTACTTGTGTCTAATAGGCCTATATATTCTGTTAAGTGCTATGCACTTGTATTGTTGTGAATTGAAGTGATTCCAGACACAAATAACTAACAGAAAATAAAGAACACAATAATTTATAGTGGTCCGAGCTATGCTCTACGTCCACTCTTCAAGCCTCCTCGGTGATGATATTATTATGGTGAAGAAAATACAAAAGTATTAAACAATTATAATTGGTGGGGAGCAGGGGTATTTATAGGGAGATATTCCTAAACAAATAAGGAATATAAAACCTAGATATGGTAAGATATATCTAAAACTACATCTATCTCTGATAGATTTATACCTATCCAAATCTAATATTAATAAGGATAAATCTTGTCCAACAAGGAAACAATATATATACCATATCTATCCAACTCGAACTGCTTATCGAGTTCCTCATCCTACACGGCTCTACCCACTTCCGTCGAACTCCTTCCGTTGACATGCAGTCACATAGACCCACTAGCGAACTACTTTTCGAGCTAGATATTGAGACTACTCCAACAATTCTCCACCTTAGGCTCAATATCACCTTGGCTTGGCACCTTCTCTTCAGTTAGACTTCAACAGTTTGATAAGTTCCAGACAGTACTCAAACTTAGTACTTGGAACTGGCTTTGTAATCATATCCGCAGGATTATCGAGAGTAATGACCTTTTGCAGCTCGACCTCTCCGACTGCAACCACATCTCTTATAAAATGGAACTTCACATCGATGTGCTTAGTTCTCTCATGATGAACGTCATTCTTTGCCAACTGCAAAGCACCTTCATTATCACTAGAAGCCTTCATCTTTCCTTGATTAATTCCCAGTTCATTTATGAATCCGAGCAACCAGAGACCTTCCTTAATCGCTTCGGTCAAGGCAATGTACTCCGCCTCCGTCGAAGATAAGGCAACTACCCTCTGCAGACTTGCTCTCCAACTAACTGCCGTTCCATATGATGTGAACATAAAACTCGTCAATGACTTCCTCGTATCCACACATCCTGCATAATCTGAGTCTACAAACCCTTCGACTGGGAGCCTTGAGCTCGAACCATCGTCCTCAAAGACTAGACTCTTCCCAAATTTTCCTCGAACATACCTGAGGACCCACTTTAGAGCTGCCCAATGCTCTTTCCTAGGTTCGGCCATGAACCTACTAACCATGCTGAAAGAATAAGCAAGATCCGGTCTTGTACAAACCATAGCATACATCAACGAACCAACAATGCTCGCATAAAGAACACCTTTCATAAGCTCCCATTCCTCCTCATCGAGTTTCCCAGCAACACTCAACTTGAAATGAGCTGCTAACGGAGTGAGCACAGGCTTTACATTCTTCATTCCATGCTTCTCAAGAATTTTCATCAAGTATCCCTCTTGAGATAATGTGAGTCTTCTCTGAGCTCTGTCTCGAACTATATCCATACCCAAGATCCTTCGAGATCCTTCATTTCGAACTCCTGACTCAGAGCTTTCTTCAGTTCGGTCATCCCTTGCTTATCTCGACTCGCTATTAGCATATCATCTACATACAACAATAGATAAATTCGAGTTTTCATATCTTCACCTTGAAAAATATATACATGGGTCGTGTTTGCATCGAACAAAGTCCTGCTGAACCATAAACTTGTCGAACCGCCTGTTCCACTGCCTTGAAAATTGCTTCAATCCATACAATGAATTCTTGAGAAGACACACCTTCTCCCCACTACCAGGT
This sequence comes from Plectranthus barbatus, assembly GCA_026898455.1. Lineage (NCBI taxonomy): Eukaryota > Viridiplantae > Streptophyta > Magnoliopsida > Lamiales > Lamiaceae > Plectranthus > Plectranthus barbatus. Next base: position 367,436 of record JAPKLW010000576.1, on the reverse strand, counting down.
TCCTCGAAACCCTCGGGCTACGTCATAAGGATCCTTTCCTCCAGCTCTCCATACAGAAATGTGGTCTTCACATCCAGTTGCTCTAATTCCATGTTGTACCGAGCAACTAACAACAATATAAGCCTTATAGAACTTTGTTTCACCACTAGGGCAAACACCTCGCCATAATCCACACCTTCCCGTTGCGTGAAGCCTCGAGCAACTAGTCTAGCCTTGAATCTAACCCCAGAAACCTCATGTTTCTTCTTGAAGATCCATTTACAGCTAACTATCGATTGCTTATTCCCCGGCTTATCCACCAACTCCCAGGTGTTATTCTTCTTCAAGGAGTCGACCTCCTCCTTCATGGCATCGAGCCATTTGAGCCTCTCGTTAAAACTTATGGCCTCAGTATAGATCTTCGGCTCAGTCTCATCCAACTCTACCTCTTTCGCCATAACAAAGGCATATGCTACCACATCAGCATATCCAAAACGAGTGGGAGGTCTTATCTACCTTCTTTCCCTATCTCTCGTTAGATTATAATCTTGAAGCGCACCTGACCCTTGAACCAACTCAATCTCGCCATCCACCTGAGGTGCACTCTTCGACCCACTTGTCGGCTCCACCTCAATCTCAACAACTGATCTATTTCCTTTGACCTTGTCAGACTGTTCCTCCGAAGCACCACCTAGTTCCTCAAGAATATTTTCCCGTTCCTCGGCCCCTTTATCCAAATCTCCTACCAGCTCCTCCTCGAACACCACATCCCTACTAATGATGCACTTTCTTATATCCGGTTCGAGACACCAAAACTTGTACCCTTTCACTCCTTTGGGGTACCTAACGAATATGCATTTCAATGCCCTCCTCCCAAGCTTATCTTCTTTGATGTTCGCATAAGCCACGCAACCAAAAGCTCTAAGGTTGCTAAAATCCGGAGGATGACCTGACCATATTTCTTCCGGTGTCTTGAAATCTAGTGCAGTCGAGGGGCACCGTTGATCAAATAAGCTGCAGTAGTCACTGCTTCTGCCCAGAACGACTTGGGTAACTTCGCACTAAACAACATGCACCTCGTTCTTTCCAACAACGTCCGATCGTACCTCTCCGCCAATCCGTTCTGCTGAGGTGTTCCTGCCACTGTCTTGTGCCTCGCAATACCGTGCTTCGAACAGTACCTCTCGAACTCCTTTGAACAATACTCAAGGCCATTGTCAGTTTGCAGCCTCTTCACCTTCCTTCCAGTCTGATTTTCGATCAGAACTTTTCACTTCTTGAAGGTCTCTAAAGCATCACTCTTATTCTTCAAGATTTGGACCCACACATTCCTTGAGTGATAATCTATGAGGCTTATGAATTACTTCACTCCTCCATTCGAACTGACCCTTGAAGGTCCCCATAGATCTGAGTGGATGTAGTTCAGAGTTCCTCGAGCTCTCTGTCGACCTACTCCGAACTTTACCCGGTGAGATTTTCCAAAGATGCAATTTTCACAGAAATCCAACTCTCTGATATTATCCCCGAGCAACAGATCTTACTTCGATAACTCCTGCAGCCCCCTCTCACTAATGTGACCGAGTCGCCTATGCCACAGTACTGACTTATCAACCTTCACTATCGAAGTCACCACCCCAATCACCGTGCTCCCCATCAGAGTGTATATTCCATTTCTTCAAGCTCCTTTCATCAAGACCATGGATCCTTTGCAAACCTTCAAAGTCCCAGCTTCCATCTTGATCGTGTAACCCAGTTCGTCGAGCATCCCCAAAGAGATCAAATTTCTCTTAAGCTCCGGAACATACCTTACACCTTGAAGTACCCTTTCTGTATTATTGTGCATCTTAATCCAGACCGAACCCATTCCAACCACCTTGCATGGTTTATTGTTACCCATAAGAACACTCGAGTTCTCCTGCTCCTCGAACCCTTCGAGCCTTGCCTTATTAGGTGTCATGTGGAATGTACAACCTGAATCCAATATCCATTCCCTCTCCGAGCACTCATTCGAAATTACCAATGCCTCTCCAGAGTCATATTCCTGCTCAACAACAGCTATATCCGCCTGTTGCTTCGGCTCCTGCTTCATCTGCCTCTCTGGACAATCTCTTTTGATATGTCCCTTCTTTTGACAGAGAAAACACTTGACCTTTGGCTGTAATCCTGGCTTTTGCCTTGACCTCGACCTCGACCTTGAATTTCCCCTATTGAAATTCCTCATCTCCGGTCTTCCTCGAGCCACTCTAGCCACCAAGCCTTCTCCATGAGAGTTCTCTCGCTCCTCGTTCTTCTCATTTAACTCCTTCGAACTTAGAGCAGACTGAACCTCATCCATGCTCAATGACTCTCTTCCATACATTAAGTTTTCCTTAAAATTCGAATAACTCTTTGGCAGCACACTCAACAACATCAACGCCTGATCCTCATCGCCTATCGCCACATCGATAGTTACCAGATCGAGGATCAACTCATTGAACTCGTCGAGCTGCTCGTTGATCGGCCTTCCCTCTTGCATCTTAAATGAATGCAACGATTGTTTAAGACAGAGCCGATTCGACAGGGACTCTTCATATATAAGGATTCCAGTTAGGTCTATACTTCCGTTGCCATTTTCTCCTTCGACACCTTCCTCAACACCGTGTCTCTGAGACTCAGAATCAGCGCACTATGCACCTTCGCCAATGTATCTCTCATCTGTTGCTCCGTCATCATGTCGGGTAAACCAACATCTCCCTTCAAGGCACCTTACAAGCCTTGTTGTACAAACAACGGTTGCATCTTTAACTTCCACAAATCAAAATCATTCGATCCCGTGAAGCGCTCTACGTCGAACTTGGCTAAACCCATCGCAATCCTTCTCTATCCACGTTCACCGCACCAATTTGTTGTGAATTGAAGTGATTGCAGATACAAATAACTAACAGAAAATAAAGAACACAATAATTTATAGTGGTTCGAGCTATGCTCTACGTCCACTCCTCAAGCCTCCTCGATGATGATATTATTATGGTGAAGAAAATACAAAAGTATTGAACAATTACAATTGGTGGGGAGCAGGGGTATTTATAGGGAGATATTCCTAAAAACATAAGGAATATAAAACCTAGATATGGTAAGATATACTCTCTCCGTCCCGGGTCTCTTGAGACGTTTGACCCGACATGGAGGTTAAGAAAAAGTGATTATAGATGTTAGTGGGGTTAGATTAGCTAGTTAATTAAATTTAAATAAATACTTTTTGGAATATTAAAAATACATTCAACTATTTTAAATTCAAAATAAAATAAGTAATCATTGCAAAAAAAATTTGATCACATCACAAATAAGAGCCAGTTTTTTGATCACTTCTAAATTTAAAATTACAAACCAAATGAATAGATTACAAAGCAAATTAAAGTTGATCTCAGAAATCATTTTCATCATCGATCAAGAAAAAAAAATGGAGAAGACCGAGAGCAGCCATACCCATGGAATCAAGCCGAGAACTTTCAGACTCGAAGCGGAATGAACTCGTCCAATATCTACTTGAAGGCAGCAAAGATGGTAAGGCTTTAAGGGGCAGGATCACATCAGCAACCACACGGTTTGGTGTCCATCGATCCACCGTTCATCGTCTTTGGACTGCTGCCAAAAAACAAAGAGAAGAGGAAGGGTTTATTCAACTTAGAAATAAAAAAAAGAGTGAAAAACAAGGGTGTTTAGAGTTAGACCTTGAGAAATTGTCAAGGATGACATATTCAAGTAGGAGTACAATTAGGGGAGTAGCAATTGGTCTTGGGATAAGTAAATCCTCAGTTGGGAAATGGGTGAAAGAGGGCAAGATTAGGGCACATACCAATGCCATAAAAGCAGAACTGATAGCTCCCAACAAGGTAAGTCGCTTGAAGTTTTGCCTTCAAGCATTACAATTGGATAGGGTGCAAAACAAGATCAAGTTCATGGATATGTACAACACAGTCCACATAGATGAGAAGTGATTCTACATGACCAAGACCACACATAGGCATTATTTAGCACCAGGGGAAGATGACCCTTATAGAAGTTGTAAGAGTAAAAAATTCATTACAAAGGTAATGTTTATGTCTGTAGTTAGTAGGCCAATTATCACAGATGAAGGGGCAGTATTGTTTGATGGCAAAATAGGCATATTTCCTTTCACATACACTGAACCAGCCAAAAGAAACAGCAAGAATAGAATTGCAGGGACAATTGTTACAAAGCCAATCGAATCAGTCACAAAAGATGTGATTAGAGATTGTTTAATCTCTAAGGTATGATATTAATTTCTCAGCATGCAGGGTCAAGTTTTTTGTTCTTCTCAGCATTTCACATCATTGAAGAGGTTCAGTCACAATCTTAGAGCAAACAGACATCATACATTGCACACAGGCACAATTAGGTTAAACCTCAACTGCACACAGGCACAATTAGTTCATAGATCTCAGCAACACATCAAGCTCGAGGTTCATCATAGATCAAGGGACAATTTAGAGCATTCAGGTTCAGGGACAATTGCACACAGGCACAATTAGCAT
>JAPKLW010000576.1:326297-362912 GCA_026898455.1 Plectranthus barbatus | reverse complement strand
TAGAGCATTCAGGTTCAGGGACAATTGCACACAGGCACAATTAGCATAAAGCAACTGCACACAGGCACAATTTGTCTGTTCTTCTCAGCTCAACACATCATTGAAGAGGTGTAGGGACAATTTAGAGCAATCAGATTCAGCGACACTTGCACACATGCACAATTAGCATAAAGCAACTGCACACAGACACATTTTATTTGTTCTTCTCAGCATAACACATCATTGAAGTCGTTCAGGGACAATCTAAAGCAATCAGGCATCATACATTGCACACAAACACAATTAGCATAAACCAACTGCACACATGCACAATTTATTTGTTCTCAGCAATTTCATATCTTATGTAATGGCAGATAATTCCAGCAATCAAGAGCAAGTGGCCAGAAGGAGCAAACAAAGAGATATATATCCAGCAGGACAATGCAAGGCCACATATTCAAGATGATGATTAACAATTTAGAGATGCTGCATGTGGACAAGGGTTCAACATCAAGCTCAAACAACAGCCCCCCAATTCACCAGATTGCAATGTAAACGATTTGGGGTGGTTCAGAGCAATTCAATCACTTCAGTATGAGAGTGCAAGCAAAACAGTGGATGAACTAGTTCATGCAGTAGAAGATTCATATGCAAAGTTGTCAGCCACAACATTGAATGATGTGTTCATCACATTACAATCATGCATAATAGAGATCATGAAAGTGAGAGGCTCAAATGCATACAAGATACCACACATGAGCAAAGGAGCACTACGAAGATCGAACACATTACCACACACATTGGAAGTGTTAAAAGAACTCATATTGGAATGCATCAAGTATATCTCAGATCAGCATAACATGGAGATGACAGAAATCAGAAGGGCACTGGACATATGATGTGTAGCAGTTAGATTAGTCTAATTTCTTGTAATCGACATCATATAAAATCATAAATATGTAATCGACCATTGTTGAACCCTAAATATGAAAATGCAATTTCTTTTTGCAAATTTATTTGAATTCTTCCACAAAATCCCAACCCAAATCACGACAAACTTAAGAATCAGAGACAATAGGGAGTTCGCTTGTAATATCCCGATTTTAATTAAGCTGATTAATGCTTAATTAAATTAAATAAAAAGAATATTATTTTTCAAATTAATTATTATTTGCTTTTGAGACGAAATGGAACGAGACGGGTTAATTAAATCGAGCATTTATTTAAAATTGCATAATTAATCGGAAGAATGCAATTTTAATTAAACCCGAGAATATCATTTATCGGAGGAATTTATACACGAGTTGTTGAGGTGGAGGGGGAGGATTTCTTCATGGTGAAAAAATTGTACACGTTGAAGTGTAAAATTTTGAAGTGGTAGGTGGTGAAATAATTTGGTGGAATATAAAAAAAAAAATAAAAAAAAAGGGGAAAAAAGTTCATTTTCACTCTTTTCCAACACACAACCACCGTAAACCCCTTCCCAAGACCCCCCTCATCGCTGCCACCTTCTCTCTACTTTTCCGGCCGCTACAGACCGCCTACGGCGAATCCACCACCACCTTTAGAAAGCTTGATCTTCAGGGAGTCTAAGGAGCTAAAGCACGCACCCTATTGTTGAGTATCGAGGAAGTTACGAGCTTGTGAAGGTAAGCCGTTTAAATTTTTTTGTAAAAGGTTGTTGGCATGAGATCCGGCGTTTGAGCCGATGGATTAGTGTTTTGAGGACATATTCGTGTTCCTTAAATTGTAGGGATCATTCGGGTGTGAAGAGTGGAGCTTTTGGACGCCGGAAAACCCACCGGACCGCCGCCGTTTTCCTTCTCCGGTGAGTGTTCGACCCTCATGTTTTTCCGGCAAGTTTTAAGTTTTCCGTTCAGTTAGGATGTATGTCTAGACTTCCATTTTCGTCGTGAACATGTTGGTGTGTTGTTTGTGATTCGGGGTTGGACGGAACTTGGCCGGGAAGTTGACTGTTGTAAGTTGCAACGACGGGTGAAGCAGCGCTGCTGCCCTCCGGCGACGTTGGCCGTCGCGGCTGGTCTGGCCGGCGGTGGAGGCGGCGGTCGACTCGGCCGGCTGTGGGTGGAGCTGCTCCGGCGGCTGCCCTCTTTTCTTCTTCCGGCGGCAGCAGTTTTGTTTTTCTTCCATTTTTCTTTCTCTCTCTTCGTATATGATATATGTTTGTGTGTAATTAAAGAAAAATATAAATTCAATTTCCCTTTCTCTCTCTTGTTTGCGTATATACACATATATATATGCTATTATATTATATTATTATTATTTTCATTATTTCTTGATTATTATTATTATATTTCAATATACATATATAATATTTATTTATTTATGTAAATTATTTAATTATTTAGTTGTTAATTGATTTAGGATTTTGGGATTAAGTTTCGTTTGATTTAATTTGATCCGATTCGAGTTATTTTCGATATCTAGTTTAATATATGATTGGAGAAACATATTGAGAGTATGATAAGAATTTGGTTTATGAAATTGGATGTTGGAATTTTATTTAGTTCGATTTAAGTAAAGTCGAGACATGATTTGGTGATTGGAATTTAAATTGTGAAATTATTTAGTCGGAGGTTGGATTATGCGAAGTGGGTTCAAGTTGAATGATAGGAAGTTGTCGGTTAGATGTCGATCCTAGGTCCTAATTTCGTCTAGTATTATCAGTTAAGGTTGATAGGAATACTTAGACTATCCATCCTAATTAGTTGTATATATTGTGATTATTTTGAAGGGGATTTAAAGTTAAAGGGAACACAGCTCAATCTACACGAATAACAAGACCGTCTTTTATACCGTAAGCATAACACAGGTGGGAACTATTTTCAATAAAAGTAAATGCTTTTCCGAGCTTCATGCTAAATTTACAAAATGTGTGAAAATGATCTTGTTTTAACTGATTGCTATGCTAAATGTTTTTGTGCTATTATATTTGTACCTCTGTCAGTTGACGCTTTCAGAGAGATGATTTAATGAGAATGAACCAGGAAATTACTGCGCTGATCTCATTAAAGGAAAAGGGTTGATGCCCTAATTAAAAGAAAAGGGTAGAAGCCCTATTTAAAAGAAAAGGGTAGAAGCCCTATTTAAAAGAAAAGGTTGAAGCCTTATTATCTGAAATCGATCGGGTCTCAAGGTATTATACTGAGACTAGTGCACTAATTGATGACAGTGGGTTGAGTGGTTTATCCATTCCCAGCTGTTCATCGTAACTTGGAAGTAGGCCAGCTTCCAGTTACACAACGGTAAACAAATATAATAACATGTCGAATAGCACGTGCGAAATAAAATGTTTTAGATAACACGGTTTCTTTCAACAAAACCCCGTGTTTATCTGTGTGAGTTGCATAGCATTCTTACTTAAACTGTATTTTTCGGGCATGTTTCCACGGGGTACAATTGTATTCAGCCCCTCGTATTATTTCTAAAATACGTAGGTTAAGCAGCGAGGATGGAAGTGCGGGGTGTAAACAAGCGGAGCAAGGATTTGTACAGATTTTGAAAGATCCTGAGATATGCATCTTCATATGCATATCTCCACTACGCTGCACACACTGCTGCACCGCTCTCTGAACTTTATCCTTCCCGTATTTTGAATGCTTTGTGAACAAATGTTTAACTCCATATATTGTTACCTTTCAAACGTTGATGAAATGTGTTTAAACGTTATTTCTGAATGCTCTTCTGAATTATAACGAATATTCCGCTGTTTTAATTTATGAAAATATTTGAAAATCGTCGACCACGACTGTAGCGCGCCCCAAAGTTGGGAAGGTCAGTTGGGGGCGTTACATCGCTAGCATGTATAGATAAAATAAAAGAAGAATCGAGATCAGAGATACCAACTTCGTATCGAATATCGCCGTCGGGCACGGCCACAGCTGCCACAAGTGCAGTGACGTCGCCTCCTTCCAGCCCATTGCTCCTGGACTCAGTCATCGCAGTGGGGGGTGGCGAACATCAGAGATCGGAAGACCCACATCAAGGGGTGATGAAATCCTCCTGCCATTTATCAACGGAGGTGAATCACTGTCGTTTAGGGACGCTCGAGGGTTTATCCAACCCTCACTGTCAGGAACCGGAGTGCGCATCGTATTTGGCTCCGATTTAGGGTTTTTGGAGCCCAAATACGAGATATGGGGTGATGGGAGACGGTATTTAGGCCGCGCAGTGCTTCGTCTCCGACGTGCACTGAACCAGCCATCTGAGGAAGCCATCGACGAAATGGACGAAGAAGAAGAAGGTGCGGCGCACAATTAGGGTTTCGATGAAAATGAGAAGTGGGTGGGTTGGGGTGGGAGTAGGTAGTGGGTGGGTTGGGGTGGGGGTAGGGTAATTTAGTTTTAATTTTATTTTCGAAAAATAATTTTTTAATTTAAAAAAAATTCGAATTTAAATATTTTAATTAAGTATGATTAGTGAGTAATTAATTTGTTAAAACTTACCCAAAATGGAAACGTTGCAAGTGTCCCGGGACGGACCAAAAAGGAAAACGTTGCGACTGTCCCGGGACGGAGGGAGTATCTAAAACTAAATCTATCTCTGATAGATTTATACCTATCCAATTTTAATATTAATAAGGATAAACCTTGTCCAACAAGGAAACAATATATACACCATATCTTTTCCATATCTATCCAACTCGAACTGCTTATCGAGTTCTTCATCTTACATGGCTCTACCCACTTCCGTCGAAATCCTTCCGTTGACCTGCAGTCTCATAGACCCACTAGCGAACTACTTTTTGAGGTAGTTATTGAGACTACTCCAACATATAGTTTTTTTTATTATTTTGTCATCTTTATGTGATATTTTTTATATTTATATCACATAAAGTGCTGGTAGTCGTCTGTACTCATCAAGCTTTGGCGGTGATTATATGCATAATGAAGTGATGTACGTTTTGAATTCTTAGTATATTTTTGTGATTCTTATTATTCATGTAATTGAGAAATTTGCTCATCTACGTATGTGAAGTAGTGGTTCTGGGTCATTGTTCTGATTAGTTGAGTGTATTTATTATTATGCATCTATCGATGTAAACATTCTTTTTTTTGTTTAACAGTTCAAAGTGAGTTATTTTGTTGGGGCAATTGATGATGTGCGCAAGGAATGAGCTGGATGTGTTCAAGAATATGTATGATGGACAAATAATTACTTTGTATTTTCAGATATGATAGATAAATATTTACTTTATAGTTTGGGATATTTTGTACTTTGAGATATTGATTGTCAAATACTTTGAGAATATTGTTGATGACTTGTGATTGCTAATGAAATTTTTAATTATATTTTAGTGGATTTCATGATTTCAATTGTGTATTATTTTATTTACGTGATATTTTACAAGCATGTTTTATATTAATTTTATAAATTAATTTTTAATTTTGTTAATCTACGACAACGATTAATATAGAGGCATTGTCGTTTAGAATGTGCAAAAACGTTGTAAAAATGTTTAAACAACAACCACTTTTGAAAATAGAAAATGATTATCAACCATTGTCATATATACGTACAACAATACTTGAAAACCATTGTCGTAGGGGTAATTAATTAGACAACGGATAGTTACGACAGTGATTGGTTTTTGCCTACGACAACAGTTTTAAACTTTTGTGGTAAGTAGCTACGACAATGATTTTTAACTGTTGTTGTTTTGCAATTTTTCTTGTAGTGTTGGGACTAACACCTATTAATAAATTTCTTATTCTCACCATATATTTATGTTCATATTTCACTCTTCTTTCTCATTTTAGGGCATTTCTATTCTGATTTTTTACCATTTTATTTGGAGGGTCTTATTAAACTACACATTTAGTATATAGGTTAACTATTTACATACGCAATTGAAATAACATCACATATATACAAATTAAAATGATGTAATAAACAACAAAAAGTAAAATTGAAATATCCTCTCAAATTTTAAACTTATATCAAATTAAAGATGAGTTATTATAAGCTCTACTAGAAATCCTATTAACTCAACTTTTCTAAATTCTTTCAGTTGGCCAAATAAGCAGAAGTAAGTTAGTAAGTGTATGTATAGTAGAGGTTGTTGAAGATGATGTTAAACATCTTATAGAATCAATTCATAATTCTTGAAAAGCGTTATAATCATATAACACTTTTGGATTTAAGCATTTTTGTCGCGCCTAACGTCACGCCGGGAAGATTTAGGGGTGCAACAAAATAACATTGAAAATTAAAACATATCTAATATTGAAAAGACGTCATGATAAATTGAAGTCTAATCATAATAGTTCAAGATGTCAAGATAACTTAACCATTTGACATAAATATAACATAAACTGCTTGGGATAAGAGTTGTTTTTCATGACCAACAGAAGATGGTTTTTACCTGAAGACCAGCTTCCTTTACTTTAAGTTTTGCGTATTGCAACTACTCTTCTAATAGAGCCATCCATGTGTATTTGTAGCATGTTCTTTTACCTTGATTGCTACAGTTCCCCAACCACATTCAATCTGTAAAATGTGATTTTCCTTACTTATGCATATTATTCATGAAAATAAACTTTAGAAATTTATTTTCTAGATTAGAGTCATAAAAGATCTTCTTTTTTTGAATTTCCATTAGAAGAGAAACTTTCCTAAGCTGATAGATCTTTAGATCTTCACCTTTAGAGTTTTAAGACAATTAAAATGGTTCGACAGTGTAGGAAACTATTTCTAAATAAGTGAAGTAGCGAGAGAAGAAAAAATCCTAGCCTTGAATATTGCACAAGAATAAAAAAATTATGTCATCCAAAAATATAGAGAAGAGTTAGTTGCTATAATAAACATTAGAGAGACGCATAAGTAGATTAAGTTTAGAATAAGTGAGTAGATTGAAGACAATTAAGATTTGCTAGTTTATAAAGTTTACTCAAAGAGAAAAATCTATCTACTAAATGACGATAGCGGATCACTGTAGCAATAAAGGGAAAATCCCGCCCAAACAAGTCAGAAGTATGCACAATATTGCTATAGTTTGCACATCATAGTCATTGTGTCTGTATATTAAGAAAAATTAAAAAAATAAAGGTACATCAAAACCCCATGTCTGATTTAATAATAAAAATCCATAAATGAATGTGAGACAATGTTAAAAAAGAAAACGACAACAACAAAATCGTTGTATCTTGATCAATAGTCAAACACAAAACTAGCGACGGGAGAAGCGTTCAATGATTCAAATTGCTCTCATTCCAATTTTTGATGGTGCAATGTGAGGGAGCTAATATATAGGTGAGGTTCCAGTGTTAATCAGGGAACTTTCTGGCAACTGCAACGGGAAATTCTATTAAGCTGATCGGCGCGAAGACTGGCATGATCCAACACTGCTTTGAGGTAGACTCTGAGTAAATTATACCACATGATTTGTTATGAATTCATATTGGCATGTGTTATTTACCAAGGGCATGAACATGAAGTCCATACATTATGCTGGAATGTATATGGAAAAAAACTGGTTTCGACGAGCCATAATAGCGCGTGCATGTGGTGAGTAGTAGGTGAAAAATGTATACATGAACTGCATTCTACTGGTAGGGACTTTGCATCATGCACATTCCTCCCTGCCTATTCCATTGTTGTGGTTGTGGGTTCCTACGAGGTATGTACTAGTAGAAAGTTGTAGCCTAATTCTGGTGTGCTTCATGTGTGAAGTGGTAATTTGTTGAAATAGATGATTTTGTGCAGTCCATTTACATATAGAACCGCACCATAGAAAATAAAACATGAAAGTTTTGTGCTCATCAAGGTTTAATCTCTAGCATGACGAATTCACCCGCACTAATATGATCGCCTCCGTCGGCCGTGACCAGTATCTCAAGGTTTGGAAGTAGGCAACCACTAATCCCTGACCCTGCACTCTAAATTTGCTTTACCTTATCATTAACTTTCAAAGACAATGGTTTCTTGCGTTTGATTATGTTGTAGGGTACACAACATAGTCACAAAAATGCTTTATTGACAAAATTCACATTTAAGTGACAATTTTTGTCACCATTATAAACTGATTTTTTTAGTGCATCTTTCAAATTTTCAAGTTTTCTCTGAAAATCTTATTTACTTGATATATGTGCTGATACATTCGTCCTGCAGTGTAATAATCATAAGTTTATATAAAGTTAATTAGGCTAATTAAGCTTAATTATTTAGACCGATTGTGTAATTACTTTAATTTTTCCGGTAAATCTTGATTTCATTTGGGAAGTCGGGTATAAGTCCAAATTTTATGAAGTTTATACATGTGGATATAATTTTGAATATCCTAGACAATCGAATAAGTGAATTTAATATTAAGACCCGAGCCTAAGAAATTAAGTTTCTAAGTTATAAAATAAATTTGATTTTGTTAAACTTTGTGATCGAACGTTTCTTTCTTTGAGCTGAGTAAAGAGTTTCTAGGGATTAATTAACCGAATCAATCCAAATGATCGGACCTAGAATCCGAGATCGACACGAGATTTGGTATATGATTGAAATTATAGTAATTTATAAAAGAGAGTGATTATATATGTACATACACTCATATATCTAACTTTAATTATGCATACAATTATTTTACACATGTCATGTTACTTTTAAACTTGAACTTGATTAAGCATTTTAAATATTTATAGTTATTCCAATTAATTCATATATATATATATATATATATATATATATACACTTGGAAACTTATTTCCTTTGCCTGACTTATGACTAAGCTTGTGGAAGGATGAGGTGTATGATATTGAGGGTAAAATCAGAATGAAACTTACACCCTTTCTCCGAAAATTTCCTGAGAACCAAAAACCCCTTTAGCTGCTACTTCATCATATCTGTCCAATCGTGATGAATTAGGAAAAGTGATCAAGTACAAACTTAATGAACACGAAAAATTCTTGTGTTTAAGCATGAATTTCGCATGATTTAGTCAAGAAGTGAGGGAGAAAACCTGTTATCAAAATTTTGCTGTTATAGGTAGTTTTCCAGCAAAAATTCTTGAATATTCTTCGACTAATTTGTGTTCCAACTTAATAATCGAGTATATATGGTATTTAGGATTGTGCTAGTGAGATCTGTGTATCTATTGTGGGACAGAGAAGAGAGGAAGATTAGTTGAAGAATTTCAGAAATCTGAATAAGTATGTTTAATACTCTTGATATCTCGAAGATATTTGAGAGTTTGATTCATTTCATAAGCATAAGTGTACTAGAAATATATGTGTCGAAGAACATATTAAGAAATAAAGATCAAAGTGGTTGTGATTTAGTTTGATAAAAAGGGTTATGGACTATTTGAAACTAGAGAGAAGAGATAGAGAGTTCATTACACATAAAAGTATTTGTTAGGATTTTTGTTAGAGAAATCCTTCCTTACTTTTGTGTTTGGGTGGGTCAAAGATTGTAAGTCATCTTAGTCAGTTTTTTAGAGTCTAGAGTTCTAATTTGTAATCCTTGTATAAGATCAAATTGAGTTTTAATAAAACTTAGGCTGAAGACCGAGCAAATGAGAATGCTCGAGAACTGACTATCTACACGCCTGAAACTTGGTTTCCACCAAGTATAGACTTAACCTAATCAGTATGGGGGCATTTTCCATACTGACCGTGGACAGTTAGTATGAGGGTTTACCATACTGACCTAGGGAATTCAGTATGAGGGCTAAGCCGTACGGACTTTTGAAAGTCAGTACGAGAGCCTCTACCTTTAAAGATGGAGCTATTTGAAAGATATTGAAGCTCAGTTAGACTTAGGCATTTCAAATATGCCCAAGTGTAAGTCAGTACGAGGTTATCCAAACCTGGGTTCCTCAAATTGAGAACTTAGTCTGACATAAAGTTAGTGTATGGTACACTGACGCAGCAAAGCAGAGCAGGTCGCAGACCTAAGGCATGGGCTACGATTGGACAATTTCTTCCATGAGTCTAAAGTCTAGATTTATGTGTCTAATGGGAAAAAATTCAAAATGCCTTGAGGAAATCCTCTATAAAAAGGTCTGCACCTCAACCTTCAAATGGTTAGGAGAACAACAAACACAACAAAGAACGATCAACGATAATCATACGAGGTTAAGAAAACTTTGAGCTTAGAATCTTAAAGTCTTCACACGACAAAGAGGATCTCTTTCTACAAACTCCCTGAGTTTCCATGTTTCCTTACACGAGACTTGAGTCTTCGACTCAAGTTATACCGTGCTAACTTCTCTTAGCACGAGGCTGAAGCTCTTCTTTGGTGAATATATCTTTCTGAGATATATTCATAGCAATCAGTTTCCTAGTCTGGGATTCTGATTCTCACGGGTGTTTGCCAACCACCTGAGTTCTGGGAAGAACAAGTCAACATCCAACCTGATTCTAAGAAGAATTAGTTAACATCCAACCACCAGGAAGGAGGCTACGGGGTGCGTCCCCACTTCAACCTGAAGACTGAGTCTGCAAGGAGTTTTTAGACGAGTGCCACAGCTGACCGGAAGACGGAGGTACCGATGGACTATGTATAGATCGTAAGGAGGCTTTTATCTACTTAATGAATTATCCAGACCTTGGGTCTGAAGAGTGGATTAGGATATTGAAATCCGAACCACTATAAATTCTGCATGTTGTTTACTGCTTTCTTTCATACTTTCTCTATTTTTTCTGTTTCACAAAATGACTCTTGGAACTTTCAATACTTGTCCAAGTATCGAAGTGTATATGCTGTAAAATCTACTTAACTAAAAACAGAGACCAAAGCTTAAGTCTTCTACACACAAAATTGACTATACTCTATTTATGCGAACTGGTGCAACTGTCATTTAATTCTTCCGTTACATACACAAACCTTCTGCTGCTCAGTTTTGCACTCTAATTTCAAGACCAACAAGTGGTATCACGAGCCAAGGTTCTTACAGACTACGGTTGTGTTGAGTCACTTAGGACCAGTCTCTGTTTTCTGCACTTGGTTTATGTTTTATGTTTTTAAGCTCAGGTACACAGAGATGGCTCAGATTACAAAGCTTCCAAAGTACTCATCAGAAAATTTTGAGATATGGAAGAAATGCTTGTTGATCATGCTGAACAATGTCCATCCAGAAGTGGCAGAGGTTCTATCAACCGGACCACTAAAGATCACCAAGGTGAATACTCAGCTTGGAAGAGCAGAAGTTCAGGAGATAGTGGAGAAACCTTATGCAGAGTGGAAGAACAACGACAAAGTTCGTTTTCAGCTGAATTTAGTGGCCATGAAGCTCATCATTCAATCCTTACCAGAGCCACAGATTGTTGAAGCTCTAGAGAACAACAATGTCAAAAAGATGTGGAAATTTCATGGCACCCTCAGCCAAGAAACATCTCACATGAAGCGAAACAAGCTTCAAAATTGTGTAGATAAGTATGAATCTTTTCAAATGATTCATGGTGAAAGTGTTAAATCA
Source organism: Plectranthus barbatus (assembly GCA_026898455.1). Lineage (NCBI taxonomy): Eukaryota > Viridiplantae > Streptophyta > Magnoliopsida > Lamiales > Lamiaceae > Plectranthus > Plectranthus barbatus. Next base: position 351,505 of record JAPKLW010000576.1, on the reverse strand, counting down.
ATGGAAGCTAGATTCAATGTTATTATCTATGAGCTAGAAAACTTAGGGAGAACATATGAGATTGCAGATATGAATGCAAAATTCCTCTCTAAGAATCCCAAGGAGGACTGGTTCGTCAAAGCCACCAGCTTGAAGAAGAAAGATCTCTCCAAGATGATGACCAAGGACGTGTTAGCCCAGCTCCAAGCCCATAAATGGGACATACAAATGGCAAACAGGAATGAAGCAGTGCAATCAACACACATCCATAAGGAGATGCTGCTTTTTTCACAAAAGGGAGTTCAAGAGAAGGCCTCAAAAGCCTTATCAAGCTAACAGATCTTCCAGACAAACATCCACATCAAAGTCAGCTTCTACACTTTCCTACCAAAAGAAGGAGGAAGAGAAATCAATTGAAGAGCTTGAGGAGCAGATGAGGAAGCTGACAAGACTTCTTAAGAAAGCTAAAGCTAAGAAGGAAGGTTCTCAACCTAGCAAACTGAAGTTCAGCAAGAGACCACCCAAAGCTTGCTTTGAGTGCAACTCTCCAGATTACCTCAAGTATGAGTGCCCACTAGTTTCCAATGAGGAAAGGGAGTGCTTGAAGAGGGTGTTCGAGAAGAAAGCCTCCAGAGTAGTTGCAAAGGCCATGCTTTCCATAACTGAGGTGCTAGAAATCTCAGACAATGACGATGGCTACTAAATATCAGACGATGAGGCAGTGGAGGAAGCCTTTCCTGGTGTTGATGGCAAAGCTTGGAGAAGAGAAAGAAACTGAAACATAGTCCACTACTCCGGTACACATTCCTAACTCAGTTTCTATTCTTATAGCATGCATATAAGACAACTCTGAATCATATTGCTCAGATTCAGAGGATGTTACTCTTGAAGCTTTAAATAGAGAATTTGTTAAGTTTTATGAGTTAAAAAATGTCTTGGCATGTGAAAAATGCTTCACTGAAACTGAAAGTTTTAAAACTGACTAAGGAGATCCAAGGATTAAAGTCAGTAACTGAAGATCTAGCTAAACTTAGAGAAGAACATTCTACATTACTTGAGTCGTTTAGATCTACTTCTGAAGAATGCGCATCTCATAAACTAAAAATTGATAGTGATCAAAAACTTATTTGTTCACTTTATTCTAGTACTATTAAAGTTTCAGAAGCTCTAAGTTTACAAATACATTCTTTTGATAAGTCAGGTTAAGGCTTTACAGAGAATAACTTGAGCAATCAGGCTTCTATTTCCGAAACTAGGAATGTCTCAAACATCACTTTAAGAAGAATTCTAGTTTAGAAGTTAAGCTGTTAGGCAAAGGAGTAGTCAGCTTTGACAAAGACTCCTTAGAGGCTAATCAGGACAGAAGGGGACAATCAATTTAAAAACTGACTACGACACCCAAGCTTAGAAAAGTTTTGACTCATAAGTCAAACAAAGCTGAGATGAAGCCCTTTAGTCCTAGGAAGTGGGTTAAGCAAAATGTTCCTAACACAAGGAAACCCACCTTGACAGCTAAAACTGAACTTTATAGAAAGTCACTTTCATTTTTGGATTCTAGAAATCTGTGGTTCCCAATTCATAATTCGTATGAGAGGAGAACTTATCCGTATAGAAAGAACATATATACGAGGTCCCAACCCAACCAATCCTCTACTTTTATGACTAGAAAGACTACACACTCCGGACCAAGTTTCTGAGAACCAAACCGAAACTCAGGTTCAAGGAAGTCAGTTCCTAGGAAGTCAGCTCTTAGAAACTCAGTTTCAAGAAACTTAGTTTCTAGTCAGGTTTCACACACACACTTCTTCTCTTCAAATATGCATATAAATTGTTTGAATTATTGAAAAAGGAATAGAAAGGGAGAAGATATTGTAACACCCAGATATAAGGTGAAACAAGTATGGATGGATCCATAACACTAACCCTGCAGGACCCGCAGAAACACGGGTACCTTTTGCCTAACCTTAACTGTTTTGCAGGTACAAGGTCACCAAGGTCAACTTAAAAAGAAGAAAAGAGCATGGATTTTGGACAGTGTATGTTTAGCTTGTAGGGATTTGTCAGTGAAACGAATCACCAAATCCAAATAAACCGGATCGTTTCATGGATGTTGAGAGCAATAAACATACGATAATCCTAGCATGCTCCTATGAATTTAATGCAAGTGGTTTTACGAGTTTTACCTTAACTCCGTCGTCTCAGATCCGATCTTTCGCATTTGAAATCCAATCTCGATTCAACCACGCGATTTGATTAACACTACGGAAACAGAAATTAGAACCAGATCTAATTTCAAGAATTAATCAAACAAAAGAAAGGGAAGAAGAATATGTTCTCCAAATTAGATCTACAGATCTGTATCCCAATGCTGTTCAGATCTGCTACTAGTGAGGATTCCACAGATCTATGATGTGTAGGCCAAAGTCAAAATTCCTTCTCCTCCCTCTACAGTTTGCGCCGCCCTCTCTCTCTCTAACCCTAGGGTTTCAACTGATTTGAATTATGATGAAGTGGCTTGGGTTTCTGAGAGAGAGATATTTATTAATAGACCTAGGGTTTTAACCCTAATGGGCTATTGGGCTCCATTCAGCATGTTTAATTGGGCTAGACCTAGTACCTAATACAAATAATAAAGTGGGCCTATGAATTAATTAATTCCCATGTCCACAACCAAGGACACAATTAATTAATTAATATTAATTCTTTTTCACCACAGAATTAATACTGACCTACCCCTTTATTACCACGTTATGAGAACAGGCTGCATTTACTTGAGAATCCCCATATTTAAGGTTACCGGACATTCATTAATTAATCGGAGCTTCTGACAAGCTCTATACAATTAAGTAATATCTTATATTTCCTGAGCAGCACCACTAAAATCTTATCACTCGTGTTTGAACTTAATCAGCCTGCAGGACTTTGGCACGATGAATATTATTGAGCTCCTCAGGGAATGTCCCCATCCTATTACTCAGATATGGTTGCCTAACTCCAGTCTCAGGCTGTTCTACACGAACTGCTGCTACCCAAGATGCAGGTATACGAGCATGTTACTCAGGCTCTCCACCATGGCAAGTTAAAGCAATAGTCAACCCGTGCATACCCCCGAACCTTCGTTAGGGTTTGGACTCAATCAAGATCGAGATCTTGTATTCACTGATGTCAGATAGCAGAATACATCTCACTATGGTCCAATCAATATGCAACTGCACGTATCAGCATATCAAGTAATCAAGACAGATTACTTTTTTCCGACTATGTTGCAGCCTATACCGACAGACTTATCCTCGTACACTGTCTCGGCTGTGATAATATTTATATCTCACTAGGTCAAGTGATCATACTGTCTTCTGCGATCTACAACACGCCGTATGATCGTCCCTATCGGTGAGATAAGAGGATACCGTTGTTACTCGCATGTAAGTTTGTTAACAGATAGGAAATACAGTTTAATGTATACTCATTGTAATAAAAGCTTTCTGTATACAAAACCCAACAATCTCCCACTTATGCTCAAAGCATTACACTCGCTATTGCAAAGTATACAATGCGTCTATCTAGTCTAGCTATTACATCAACCACTGCCAGTGGTAGGCATCCACCTCAGACCCAGTCCACGAATATGTCCTTCATAAACTTTCTGTGGCAGGCACTTTGTGAATGGATCAGCTAGGTTGTCCCTAGTGTTAATCTTCTTGATCTGCACTTCGCCCCTCGATACGATTTCTCGTATGATATGGTACTTTCTCTCTATGTTTTTGCTCACCTTGTGAGTCCGTGGTTCCTTCGAGTTCGCCACTGCACCAGAGTTATCACAATAAATTGTGTTGCTCTTAGGCAAACTCGGAATCACATCCAACTCTAAAAGGTAGTTCCGGAGCCATACCCCTTCTTTCGAAGCTTTGGAGGCGGCGGCATATTCCGCCTCCATGGTGGAGTCAGCAATGCATTTCTGCTTTGCGCTCCTCCAAGATACAGCCCCACCTCCCAAGGTAAACACATAACCTGAGGTTGATTTCTTCTCATCCTGGTCTCCTTGGAAATCCGAATCTGTGTAACCCACAGGGCACAAATCCTCACTTTGATAAACTAGGCAGTAATTCCTAATTCTCTTCAAATACTTGAGGATGTGTTTTACTGCAGTCCAATGCGCCTGTCCAGGGTTAGACTGATATCTTGCTACCATGCCAACGACATAACAAATATCAGGCCTGGACGCTGGTACACAACATTGCATACATGAGGCTACCCACCGCAGATGCGTATGGTACAAGACTCATCTCATCTTTCTCACTCTATGTCACAGGACACTGCCCAGTAGAAAGATGAACGCCAGGTCTGAAAGGTAGCAAGCCTTTCTTGGCAAGTTGCATGTTGAACTGGGCTATCACAGTATCCACATAGGATGCCTGGGATAAGCTTAACATCCTGCTCTTACGATCTCGTAAGACCTTAATCCCAAAGATGTACCCAGCTTCTCCCAAATCCTTCATTTGGAACTGTTCGGATAACCAATGTTTAATTTCTGACATCACTCCCTCATTGTTTCCAAATAGGAGTATTGCATTCACGTATAATGCAAGGAAAACCACGCTCCCACTAACACAAAGTCTGTATACACAACTTTCGTTCTCCAATTGTGAAAATCCGTAGGACTTAATCACATCGTTGAAACGTAAGTTCCACGACCTTGAAGCTTTCTTAACTCCATACAAGGACTTCTTAAGCTTCCAGACAAGATGTTCTTCGCCTTTGTGCACGTAGCCCTCGGGTTGCTGCATATAGATGTCCCTACCTACTTCAAGGTAACCGTTTAGAAAAGCAGTTTTGACATCCATTTGCCAAATCTCGAGGTCCAGACGCGTTGCTATGGCAAGGAGTATCCGGATGGACTAGGGCATGGCTACCGGTGAAAAGGTTTAATCATAGTCCATGCCCTTTTTCTGACTATAAACCATTGCCACCAGCCTGGCTTTGAAAACCGTAATTTCTCCATCCGCTCCCTTCTTTCTCTTGTATACCCACTTGCACCCTATGACCCTAAAGCCATCAGAAAGCACAACTTTCTGGTATATTTCCATAGCGGTTATGGATTCAAGCTCAGAATCCATGGCGATACGCCATTTTTCAACATCCTTGTCCTGCACTGCCTCTTCGTAAGTCAGTGGGTCAGTGTCCTCGTGTCCATCTTCCGGGCTCAAGTCCGAAGACTTACCCACGAACATATACCTTTTCGGCTGGAAAATAACTTTCTCACTGCGATGAGGCATCGGTGCTGTGTCAGCAATAGGTTCAGTAACTTGTGGTTCTGCACCTTGCACTGAAGAACGCGCCTGTGGTGCTGAACCTCTCACAGGTGCACCCACATTTGCACGTTCCCCTTCACTTGGATTCACATTCTTGTTTTTAATTTCGTGAAAAACGTTATCACTCCTTGACTTGTGGTTTCTAACATACTTGTCCTCCAAGAATCTAGCGTTGGTGCTAACAACGATTCTCTAACTCTTTAGGACAGTAAAAGAAACCACCTTTCGTTTGCCTGGGATACCCTATAAACAACATTACCTTGGACTTGCTTTCTAACTTATCAGGTTCCTTTGTCAGCACGTGTGCCGGACAACCCCATACTCTGAACTTGCACAAACTGGGTTTGCGTCCAAGGAAGAGTTCACAGGGTGTCTTAGGAACCGATTTAGAAGGCACCAAGTTTAAGATGTAAGCCGCTGTTTCCAATGCGTATCCCAAAAAAAAAAATGGGTAAGCTTGCATAACTCATCATTGATCTCACCATCTCCAAAAGAGTTCTATTTCTTCTTTCGGCTACACCATTTTGCTGGTGAGTACCCGGTGCAGTCCACTGGGATGTAATCCCATCTTCTGACAAATATTGTAGGAAATCCTTCCCAAGGTATTCGCCACCGCGGTTAGATCACAGTGACTTGATAGTTTTCCCAACCTTCTTTTCTACCTCTGCCATGAACTCTTTGAATTTCTCAAAGCATTCAGACTTGTAGCGAAGCAAGTAAATGTATCCGTATCTCGAGTAGTCATCAATGAAAGTGACGAAGTACTCATACCCTCCACGAGTCTGTGTGGACATGGGCCCACATAAGTCAGAATAGATCAATTCCAACACATCCTCTGCTCAAGACTGACTAGCCTTAAAAGGCCTAGAAGACATCTTTCCCTCGATGCAGTATTCACAGACTTGATAAGGTACAGGCCGGACTAAGTCCAATGTACCGTCATCTACAAGTTGCTTAATCCGCCTCAAGTTGATGTGTCCCAGTCTCAAATGCCAGAGATATGTAAGATCCTCATCAGAAGAGCTAAGCTTTCTCTTTCTAGGATTATCAATTTTAGATGAGTTACATGCAGCATACTCAGAAGTATTATGATGACAGTTAACGACATAGAGAGAGTTATTCAGCATTCCACGACAGATAACTACGTTATTACCAATGATAGAAACACCACTATAAAAAATAGCTGAATATCCATCAACATAAAGTTTAGAAACTGAAATAAGGTTCTGCCAAAAATCCGGCTCATATAAAACATCTCTGAAAGTCAAAATAGAATCATCAAAGTACAAGGTGACATCTCCAATGGCAGCTGCACTCACTCGTGTTGTGTTCCCCATTGAGATGGTGATTTCGTCATTCTTCAGCACCCTCCTTGGTGTGAACCCCTGCAAAGTGTAACAAACATGATCAGTAGCTCTAGTATCCACTACCCACGAATGAGTAGAAACCGATGCTAAACACGTTTCCGTTACAAATGCAAATGACGTACCTTGTCCCTTGCTTCCGCATGTGTTCTTACTTAAAGTGACACCAACCCTCTTCATCTCATTTGACCTCCTCTCACGTCTTCTGTAATCAATCAGATTCTTGCACACAGTATGAACCACATCTTTCAATGCACTCAAGCTGTGTTCATGATTTGATAACTCAGAATCCCATGAAGGTACAAAAGACTGTTTTGCCAAGAGATCAGTAAGCAACTCTTTGAAAGAGTACTCGCTTCTCTTAGCTACATCTTTCTTGAAGTCATAGAATGAAAGCGGTAATGAGTTCAGGATTATATCGATCTTAGCCCGATCACTGATACATCCACCTCTACGTGTGAGCCGATTCATGGTGTTAACCATCATCATCACATGTAATGTCATCGAACTACCATCAGTCATTATCTTACAGACAAGCTCTTTCACGATATCACAGCTGATAGTTCGTTCCACTTTGCCGTACGTAGCCACTAAGTCCATCCAGATCGCAACAGAGCTACAATAGCCCATGTACTTGAGCTTCAGTTCTCTAGACAAGTTATCCAAGATTAACTTGTAGGTAAAATCTTCAGATGCTACCCATCTGTCATAGAACTCCTTCTCACGTTTAGAGACTTTATGGTAACGTGGGGCAAGTGACATCATAGTAAGAACAAACATGTGTTGCTTAGTCAGGAGGATATACTCAATGCAGTATCTCCACTCATGAAATTTTGGACCAGTTAAAGGATTGAGAGCAAGAATATGATCAACAGTAGACATAGACATATCTGAAACAAATAAATAATCTTAATAATAACATACATGCAGAACATTCGAAAACAAATGCATTGAAAACCTCTTGATAAATCAAATACAAATGTTTTCCACTAATAGCCCAAGAGTTCCCACCGCAAGCTACACTCGTAGACATTTACGATGTCACCCTCAACCAGACTGCGGGTTTTAAGCCCCAATCCTTTAATTGCATACCATGTCAGGAATCGTTAGACACATGAAATTAATTATTAGTGTAAAACCTTAGATCAAGCCATCTCTCAAGAACAGGAAAGCAGCAATTGCATTATATTCTAAGATACTACTAAGCCCTTAACCACAAATTTAACTCCAGCCAAAAGAGACAGTTTGGCATGGCGCGTAGCCATACCGCACAACCCTTAAAGCCTTTGTTATCTAAAATTTAAATCAATCCTAGAATACTTATGAGAAAGAATTACGCAAGCTACACTCGTAGACGTTTACGCAAAACCCTCCCACTATTCACCTGATTTAAATTGTTTGTCTAGAAATCCCAACAACCGCAGCCCATGTACCTCCGGGAACTAGCAATCTACACTCGTAGACGTTTACTAGGACGAGAGATACACATACAACCTAGGATCACTTTGTGGAGGTCTATTGATTTTAATTAAAAAATCCGCTTAGTATTTTTGTTTCAAAAGGTTTCTTAAATGCGCACATAAATAGTTTCTTATCATTATATTTTCCCACATTTTTGCATGTAATTAAACAAGCCCAAAAATTCTAAATATAATTCAGACAAGAAATTAATCACATAAGCATGCTTATAAAACTGTAAATAATAAATCAGTAAAATCATGATTTCCTATTATCTACAAATGCTTATTGCGCAATTAATAAATCACATATCATACGAGGCAATTAAGACAAACAAAAACCCTTCGTGGCCCTACAAAACAGGAAAAATAAAATAATCCTATCTATTACAAAATTTGAAATTTGAATTTCAAAATTTGGATAACTCCAAATCTTCTTCAGATCTTCACAAATCTTCCAGGGACTTGAAATCCTCAACCACCAAATCTTTTTGGATCTAGGGTTTTGAGATTTGAAAATTGGTCCCACAATCCAACTGCAAACCCTAAGTTTACATCGAATTGCACCAGCCATCAAACCTCAAACCCTACTGCCACCGCAACAGCCGCCGGCCGACAGCCACCGCCGCCACCACGAGGCCAGGCCGCGCGTCGCGCACCCGCGCGCCTGCATGCCCGCCACGGCCGCCTGCTCACGTGGCTGCGCTGTCGTGTCGTGCGGCCACTGTCGGCGCAAGCCCTAGGCCCGCGTGGCCCGCGGCCGTACGTCGCGGTGGGCTGCCTGCCCGCCGCCGTGCGCTGCCACAGTTGCACGTCGCGCGCGGCCTCCTACCGATGTCGTGCACCACCGTCGCCTCGCCCAATTTCTGTCTTCGTTCTTCGACCCGTACAATTACAGATTTGAAAAAATTACAATATCTAATCTATTACAATTTTCCTATCAAATCTAATCACAGATTTTCTCATGATTAACAAAACACGATTTAATCCAAACAAGGATAAACCACTGCGGATTAAATCGTACGGGTTTCCACGAGGAACAAAAACCAAACACCACATCAATTCAAAAATTCATACATGCATAATCGAAATTACTCATCCAACAGAGCCACAAAAACAAACCTGGCTCTGATACCAATTGTAGGGATTTGCAGGTGAACCGAATCACCAAATCCAAAAAAACGGGATCGTTTCAGAGATGTTGAGAGCAATAAACATACGATAATCCTAGCATGCTCCTATGAATTTAATGCAGTGGTTTTACGAGTTTTACCTTAACTTCGTCATCTCAAATCCGATCTTTTGCGTTTGAAATCCAATCTCGATCCAACCACGCGATTTGATTAACACTGCGGAAACAGAAATTAGAACCAGATCTAATTTTAAGAATTAATCAAACAAAAGAAAGGGAAGAAGAATCTGTTCTCTAGATTAGATCTTCATATCTGTATCCCAATGCTGTTCAGATCTGCTACTAGTGAGGATTCCACACATTTGTGATGTGTAGGCCATAGTCGAAATTCCTTCTCCTCCCTCTACTGTGTGCGCCGCCCCCTCTCTCTCTAACCCTAGGGTTCAACTGATTTGAATTATGGTGAAGTGGCTAGGGTTTCTGAGAGAGAGATGTCTATTTATAGACCTAGGGTTTTAACCCTAATGGGCTACTGGGCTCCATTCAACATGTTTAATTGGGTCATACCTGGGACCTAATGCAAATAATAAAGTGGGCCTATGAATTAATTAATTCTCATGTCCACAACCCAGGACACAATTAATTAATTAATATTAATTCTTTTTCAACAAAGAATTAATACTGACCTACCCCTTTATTACCACGTTACGGACTGCATTTACTTGAGAATCCCCATATTTAAGGTTATCGGACATTAATTAATTAATTGGAGCTTCTGACAAGCTCTATCTACAAATAAGTAATATCTTATATTTCCTGAGCAGTACCACTCAAACCTTATCACTCGTGCTTGAACTTAATCAACACGATGAATATTATTGAGCTCCTCAGGGAATGTCCCCTTCCTATTACTCGGATATGGTTGCCTAACTCCAGTCTCAAGCCATTCTACACGAACTGCTGCTACCCAAGATGCGGGTATACAAGCACGTCACTCAGGCTCTCCACCATGGCAAGTCAAAGCTACAGTCAACCCGTGCATACCCCTGAACCTTCGTTAGGGTTTGGACTCAATCAAGATCGAGATCCTGTATTATCTGATGTCAGACAGCAAAATACATCTCACTGTGGTCCAATCAATACGCAACCGCACGTATCAACATATCAAGTAATCAAGACAGATTACTTCTTTCTGACTGTGTTGCAGCCTATACCGACAGACTTATCCTCGTACGCTGTCTCAGTTGTGATAATATTTATATCTCACTAGGTCAAGTGATCATACTGTCTTCTACGATCTACAACACGCCATATGATCATCCCTATCGGTGTGATAAGAGGATACTGTTGTTACTCGCATGTAAGTTTGTTAACAGATATGAAATACAGTTGAATGTATACTCATTGTAATAAATGCTTTCTGTATACAATACCCAACATAACTCACATGACCGGTGACAGCAATCTCCTTTCAAAACTAAGAATGTCAAGAGGACCACTTGGCAGTTTTGGAGATGACTTAAAAGGGAGAGTAACCAACAAAGGATGTTAAGAAAGCAATGGAATCATCATGAACAACGTATCCCTAGTCACCAACCTCAACTACAATCTACTGAATGTGAGTCAACTTATCTAATCTGGATATGAGGTGACTTTTATCGAAGAAGAAACTAGATCAATGACAAAGACTCCAAGGAGACTATGCTAAAAGATGTATAGAATGGAAGTCTCTACTATGTGGATCGGGAGAGCAGAAAGCCTGACACGTGCCTTGTCACAACAAACTCATCCCAAGAAGGAGTCAACTGGCTATGGCATAAGAGACTTAGCCATCTGAATTTGCAGTCAATCAGACATCTTGCAAAAGACAAGCTTGTGGAAGGCCTACCACAAGTTAATTTCAAGAAGGAAGAAGGTGTTAGTAGAGCGTGCAAGATGGGAAAGAAAACCAAAGCATCATTCAAAAATCAAACCATCACAGCAAACACAGATAGGATCCTCGAGCTACTGCATATGGATCTATTTAGACTAGTCAAGCCACCTACCATTGGAGGAAAAAGATTCACTCTCGTTGTGGTTGATGACTACTCGAGATATACTTGGGTAAGGCTGTTGAACCACAAGGATGAGGTGAAGCTTCAACTTCCAGAGCTCATCCTTCAAGTGCAAAACAGCAAAGGAGTCACCGACAAAAGAATCAGATCTAACAATGAGACTAATTTTTGCAACGGTCCGCTGATGGACTTCTGTGCTGATGCTGACATTGCTCATGAGAAGTCAGCTCGAAGGACGCCTCAGCAGAATGGTCTTGCCGAACGAGGAAACAGAACACTCAAGGAGGTAGTCAGGACTATGCTCGCTGAAGCTGACTTAAAGGAAGATTACTGGGGAGAAGCCTTGATGAAGGCGTGCTATACTCAGAACAGGAGCGCAATCAACAATCTCCATCACAAAACCTCTTACGAAGTCTTCAATGGTCGTAAGCCTTCTATAGCTCATCTTCGTGCTTTTGGTTCTCCATGTTACATCCATAATAATGGAAAGTCGAAATTGAATACTTTCAGTCCCAAAGCAGATGAAGGAGTGTTCCTCGGATATGGACATCCTTCATACAAGGGCTACAGAGTACTCAACAAGACAACCAGACTTGTGGAAGTAACATGTTCTGTTGTTTTTTATGAGTCTATCTTAGTGCACAAGACTTTGAAAGAATTAGAACTTGGTGATTCTGTGGTAAAAAATTGTGAGAAACTCTGTGCTGACAAAGAAGATCCAAATCAAGTTTCTCAGACTAAATCAATGGTGAATCACACAAGTAACTCAGATGAGGATATCGGTGATGCAATTGACCTAGCCAAGGCATTTGGTTCTTTGTCGATAAACTCGAGCATCAATCAAGGGGGAACTTCAGGAGATCAAAATAGACCTCAGTTTTAAGACCAAACTGGAACAGAGTACCCAACTCAAACTGACCTTCTAGAAAGTGAAGGTACTCATCCTGGAGATATCCAACCGGTAGTACATCAAGAAGACCAAGGAGTTCAGGATATGGAAGTCGACACTGGGGAAGAGGACTCTAGTTAAAATGACTTTGTTCAAGTTCCAATATCGAGAGCAGATGGTACTGAGTATCCTGAAGATTTCATCTAGCTTGTCGAAGTCACTCAGCTCTAGAAGCCAAAATGGTTGAGAAACCATCTCGAGGAAGCCGTACTGGATAGTGTCACCAATATAGTTTGCACGAGACAAGGGAGCGCTTTGCTTACTTGTTTTATATCTCAGGAGTCAGAGCCTACAAAGATTAGAGATGCTCTGAAATCAACTGACTGGATCAACGCTATGCAAGAGGAGCTAGCTGAGTTCAAGAGAAATGAAGCTTGGTACCTAGTGGATCGACCAACTCATCAGTTAGTTTCGGCACCAAATGGGTCTTCAAGAACAAGAGAGACAAAACTAGAGATATAGTGAGGAATAAGGCAAGACTCGTTGCAAAAGGATATGCTCAATGTGAAGGGATCGACTTCGACGAAACTTTTGCTCAAGTGTCTAGACTTGAAGCTATTCGTCTATTCCTTGCTTATGTAGTCGAGAAAAACTTCACAATTTTCCAGATGGATGTGAAGAGTGCCTTTCTGAATGGGGAGCTCAAAGAAGAAGTATATGTGGAACAACCCCCAGGCTTTGAAGAAGGAAACCAAGTTTACAAACTGAGGAAGGTTCTTTATATGTTGATGCAGGCACCCAGAGCTTGGTATGAGAAGCTGTCTCAGTTTCTCCTCAAGAATGGTTTCCGGAAGGTCAAAATCGACACAATGTTGTTCATAATTAAGGATGGATCAGACTTCCTTCTGGTGCAGATCTACGTCGATGATATTAAATTCGGATGCAGAAACTTGAAGATGTGTAAGAAGTTTGCCAAACTGATGCAGAGCAACTTTCAGATGAGAATGATGGGCAAAAAGACCTATTTCTTACGCCTTCAAGTTATTCAGTCCGAAGGAGGAATCCACATCAATCAAAAGAAGTATACCAAGGACTTGATCAACAAGTTTTGCCTGGAGAAGACCAAGCCCTTGAGGATTCCGATGAGCCCAAGTGCTCAGATCAATCTTGATGAAGAAGGCGAAGCAGTCAACCCAACAACATATAGAGGTATAATTGGGTCACTCCTATACTTAACTGCCAGTAGGCCATATATCTCCTACTCAGTTGGAGTATGTGCGAGGTTTCAAGCCAATCCAAAGAAATAGCACATGGAGGCTGATAAGCTCATAATTATACTCATTTATCTATATTTTTCTCCATTGTTTCAAGTGTTTTATATTATTTTTTTAGTTATTATTGTGCATGAGTCTACTTTAGAGGGTGTTATGCCTTTAATGGGTGATTTTTGCAGGTTTTAGGCCAAATTCATTGGAAAAGAGGTATCGTCGAGCTGCGACGTTAACTAAAGCACTTGTTGGGAGGTAACCCAACTGTTATTTGTTTTTATTTCAATTCCTTTCAATTTTCGTTCTTAGTTTTTGTAATTGTTTATTTTCACTTTTCTGCTTTTACTTTATTTTGGTTTTGATGTTTAGATTTTGAAAAAAAAATGAAAATTGGAGGAATTGCCTCTGTTTTGATCGACAGACCGGCTGTCGATCGACACAGAGGCATGGCGTACGGAGAACACTTCGATCGACAGAAGCAGGAGTCGATAGAAGGCTCTGTGTTGATCGACAGGCCTCCTGTCGATCGACACAGAGTGCCAGCATCACCAAATCTTCTTCGCGCAACGCTGAGTTCCTCGGGTGGATAAAAATGTCGATGTCTGAGATCGACAGTCCGGTACAGTTCTGTTTCTTGTCTGATTTTCAAACTTTTTCTTACTCTCCGAGTTCGAAACAAGTTTGGGGGATGTGGACAAGAAATTCAAACTTTCTATACTTTACTTGCTTTATTTTTTATTGCATTTATTTGAATTGGTGTGTTTAAATTTTTGCCTAATAAAAAAATATATATATAGATATTATGTGAGGAAAATTTTTAAGTAATTGAACCCTCTAGCATTATATGCAATGTTTGGATCGATCTTTGATTAGTTGAGATGATTTCGATTGTGGTTGATTTGCCTATAAATGTAGAATACCGCATGATAGGGTCTGATTGAAACTTACACTTGCATGATGTTTGATAGGGTATTTGAACCCAAGTGAGTTTTTGAGCCTTTATTTGTTCATGAGAGATTCGCATGTATGTTTACGTTTCTCTAGAACTTGCTTTTGTTCTGTTTCGAGACTGCATAGTGTGCACAAGGATAGAAAATGATCTTAGACCATCTTTGTTAGCCCAATCCTAAACACTATCCTTTTACATATCAAATTATCCCTAGTCAGCCCCATTGTGCCTAACTCCATTTTTTTGTCCTGTCTATGAGATTTTCATGGAGTTATAATAGTTTTTGTCTTGTCTATGAGATTTAAGGAGGATAAGGGTGGTAAGATATGTGATTTGGAAAAGAAATTTGTAAATAGTAGTATGCAAGATGTGTGAATAATTAGCTCAAAAGATATTAGAATTCTCAAAAGCTCCCTGTACAAAATGTTCATAAGTTCATAAGAGATTCAAAAGAGGGCTAGAGAAAAGAGAGAGAGAGAGAGAGAGAGAGAGAAAGGTTGTGTTGTGATTGAAATTGTAATATTTGAGGAGAAGGATAGATGATAATTAGATGGTGATTTTGAATTTGTTGACAGTCATGAACTCAATATTTTCTTTTTAGTCACTTGGCCATATTTCCCTACCCATCACAAAAAGCCTTCATTACAACCCTTTCAAAGTCCTTTTTGATTCTTGAATTGTGTGCACAAATAAGCAGTGGAGATTTTAGAACTCTTGCAAGCCTATGGTAGAAATTTCTTCATACATGTCATGAGTGCTTTCATTTGAAACCTAAACACTTGAGTGATTGAGCGATACACTTTCCTGTGAGTCTTCGGAAGTTGATGAATATCTTATCTCTTTCAATTGCTTGTGAGATGTGGATTGATGAACCTTGATTGTGATGAATCTTTTGAGGCATTGCACTTTAACTGCTTGAGGTTTCTTTCTTCTTTTCTTCGATTGAGGACAATCTAATATTCAAGTTTAGGGGGTTTGATAAGCTCATAATTATACTCACTTATCTATATTTTTCTCCATTGTTTCAAGTTTTTTATATTATTTTTTTAGTTATTATTGTGCATGAGTCTACTTTAGAGGGTGTTATGCCTTTGATGGGTGATTTTTGCATGTTTTAGGCAAAATTCATTGGAAATCCGTACCGAAAGCAGATGATGTTCAAAGGAACAGTCAAGAATTCTTCCACATGTGGAATCCAAGCTAATGGAGCATGTAAAGAGAAATATTTTTTAATTAGATTTCCAACGCAATTGGAATCGGGTCAATCGGAGTTCGGGAGAAAAAGTTTTGGCCAAAACCGCGAGACTACGCAGAAGGGGATCGACGCGTGCATTCCTGTCGATTGACAGGATTTGTAGCAATCGAAACAGAGGTCAAAGTTGTAGAATCGACACAAATTTAGCCCCGGATTTCAATTGGAAGGTTGTGTCGATCGACAGGCAGCCTGTCGATCGACACAGATGTCCGAGAAGGCTATTTTTGGCCTGTTTTGGCAGTTTTTGCTATTTTTACCCAATACTCAAATTAGGTCTTTTCCCCCGTCTATAAATTAGAACTTTGAGGCACGAATTTCAGACTTCCTTTATGCATTATTACACTTAGAATAATTGAGCTTTGGAGTTTTTACAAGACATTCAAGGTTCCTCTTTATTTGTAAGTCAATTAATTTAATGTTTTCTTTCATTCTAGTCATGATTTGTTATGATTTCTTTTCTGATGCATGTTAATTGATATCAACTCTTTGGCATGGTTTAATTCTCTGATTTAATTTAATAATCTAGATCAAAAGAAGGACCGAGAGGTGAATTGAGATTTAGGTTTAAAGTTAATTAATCGAAGGACCGAGAGGTGAAGATTGTTAATAGGAAGAGAGAATTAAATATATTTGTTTTCTGTCTCAAAAGGAAGAAACCTATATAGGAATAATTAGATAATTATGAGATTGATTAATTTGGTGTTCTTGAGACCGAGAGGAGATAGTCACTAATTAATAATCTAGGATTTAATTGCCTGACCAAGGAATTTAATCCACAAGAATCTATGTTTTCCCCATTGCTGAGTTGATTGATATTTACATGTTGATGATTAGAATATCTGCCCTAGGATCTGTGCTTCTCTTTATTGTTTTCAAAACTCTTTACTTTCTTGCAATTATTATTTTTAAATTCACAAACAAAAACTCTTCTATAAATTGGTTCACTCAAACAAAGAATTGATAAACTGTGTCCAGTACATGAGATGACTTCGTTGCACTATCCCTGTGGGTTCGACTAGCCTTCGGGTTATTATAAATTTATTTGCTGCTGTATTTTTATAGCGTTATCAGAGGCTGCCATAAGAATAGTCAAATACCTCAAAGGGACAGAGTCACTAGGTATTTGGTACCCAAAATCTGATGAGCTCACTCTCAACGCTTATTCAGACTCAGATTTTGGAGGATGCAGAATCGACAGGAAGAGCACAAGCAAAACATGTCAGTTCCTGGGTCACAAGTTTGTAAGTTGGTTCAGCAAAAAGCAACAATCAGTTGTCAAGTCTACAACTGAAGCTGAGTATGTTGTTGTAGCAAGTTGTTGTGCCTAAGTGCTTTGGATCAAGAAACAACTACTTGACTATGATTTCGAAACTGAGTGTGTGCCAATCTATTGTGATAACAGCAGTGCAATGTGCACCACAAAGAACCCAGTTCATCACTCCCGTACCAAGCACATCGACATAAGACATCACTTCATCGGAGATCATGTTGAGTAGAAGGATCTTTCTGTGGAGTACATCCAAACTGAAGATCAACTGGTTGACATCTTCACCAAACCTCTCCCAGAGACCAGATTTAAGGAGCTCTGCATAAAACTTGGTCTATTGGAAATCGACAAGATCCTTGTCAAAGAAGAGTGATGCTGAATAAAATTGAGTCCGAGCTCTCAGTTTTCGTAAATTAAAGGTAGTTCAGGCTGAAGATTAGAACGAAGTTCCAACTCTCAGTTCTGTACAGACTTGTTGTGCTATTAAGTTAAAAGACTTCATACTTACTCTTGGAGGATCCTCCCTCACAAAGTGTCAATGCAAAACAATATGAAGCTCACCATACAACCAAGCACTAGCAGAAGCCACTGCTTATGGCATCCGATAAAGTTGAAACATACACCGACCAAGTTTCGAATGAACTTGCTCAAGAAAACCAAGTTTTGTTTTTCATACATTGAAGACTTTTGAAGGATGGATGCGGACTTAAACTGAGTTCCAACTCTCAGTTTAGCAACTGAATCTTAGTCAGTTTAGGATTTTGAAAGGCAAGATTTCGAATTCCAAAGGCAATCGTTGCGGTTACATCGCTATTAATGCGTATCTTGCATCGATGTATCAGGGTTTGACAAGAGGATAACGCTCTTTCCCACATCGCTCCAGTCAAATCTCAAACGCGCATCGCGAGGCAACGTATCTCAATCATCGCCAAAGATCAGGAAACCAAAAGGTCACAAGGTACACCTACCTTTTCAAATGACTTTTATCTATTATAAATAGGGTTCATATGTTTCCTATGTGAAACAACTTTTCTCCTTTCTCTATTGTCGAACCCTTCCTTCCAAGTTTATACTTCGTCTTCAACCAAAACTTTTCTTAGATCTGGAAAAATGGCGTTAGAGCCCAAGCCTCCAGACATAAACTCACCACCCTTTTTGGGTGCGGTCAAAGAGGGGGAAAAGAAGTATGGGAGATGCAGAAGACATCAGAAAATGCAGGGTGAGTGAGCTAAAAAGGTTGTAGAAGGAGCAGAAGAAATCAGAAGATCTCTTCTACCATTGTCGTCTCCTTCTACAAGGTTCACATCTCACGACTGTTGCTCAGTGGCATGCCAGCAACGGGGCGTGACCATATAGAGAACTTCTTCGCTACGTATCTTATCTTGTAAAGAAGAGACTAGAGAACGAAGAAGAAGCCCGGAGGTGGGAGGAGGTTACCCCTGATCTTTCCTTCCCAGAAAGTGCTCAGTAGCACTACCTCCATAATCACTGCTGAAAATTCGGCATGGGGGTATTCTTAAAAAGCTGGCCTGAAAAACAGACCAACTTCCCTCAGCACGCGGACTATAGCAGCAGCCAGTTTGAAGAACATCATGAAGGTCGGAAGCAGCCTAGTATAGACTTGAAAATAGTTCTGTAATAGTTTTCTTTTTTTTAGTTTATCCATGTACTTATAATGAAAATTATTAAAGGGTAAACTGACTTGTTGATGACAATTTCCTTTTGTCCAACTAAGGTCTTCGTTCTTCATACGTAGAACTTACACAATCCAGTGTAATCAACAGGCTTTTGAATCTCTCTTATTGAAGATTTAACTGCTCTAAACTGACTTGAAAAATCAATCGAGCAATTTCTCTCCGAATCTATAAGGAGAAGATCTTAAATGAAAAACCGTTTGTGAGGGGGAACATTTAAGAGTTTATGTGACTGATTGTCAAATTTGTAAAAACTCTAAAGTTATCCACACCTCACTGGCTTAGGTTCCAGATGGCTTTGACCACACCAAAAAGAGGGAAAATTGTTAGAATTTTTGTTGGAGAAATCATTTCTTACTTTTGTGTTTTGGTAGGTCAAAGATTGTAAGCCATCTTAGTCAGTTTTTCATAGTCTAGAGTTTTAATTTGTAATCCTTGTATAGGATTGAATTGAGTTGTAATAGAACTTAGGCTGAAGACCGAGCAAAAGAGAATGCTCGAGAACTGACTATCTACACTCCTGAAACTTGGTTTCCACCAAGTATAGCCTTAACCTAAAACTGAGATGGAGCACTCTGTTTAAGGTCCACCATACTAACAAGGAGAAGTCGGTATGAGGGCTTCCCTATATTGATTAAGAATAATCAGAATGAGGGTTTTCAATACTGATCCGGAGAAATCAGTATGAGGGCATTTTCGACAGTCAGTATGAGGGTTTACCATACTGACCTAGGGATGTCAGTAGGAGGGCTAAGCCGCACTGATTTTTGAAAGTCAGTACGAGAGCCTCTACCTTTAAAGATCGAGCTATTCGAAAGATATCGAAGCTCAATCATACTTAGGCATTTCAAATATTCCCAAGTGTAAGTCAGTACGAGGTTATCCAAACCTGGGTTCCTCGAACTGAGAACTTAGTCTAACATAAAGTTAGTGTATGGTACACTGACGCAGCAGAGCAGAGCAGGTCACAGACCTAAGACATGGGCTACGATTGGACAATATCTTCCATGAATATAACGTCTGGATTTATGTGTCTAACGGACATAAATTCAAAATGCCTTAAGGAAATCCTCTATAAAAAGGTCTGCAACTCAACCTTCAAACGGTTAGGAGAACAACCACGCAAAAAGAATGATCAATGATAATCATACGAGGTTGAGAGAACTCTGAGCTTAGAATCCTAAAGTCTTCACACGTCAAAGAGGATCTCTCTCTGCAAACTCTCTGAGTTTCTGTGTTTCCTTACATGAGACTTGAGTCTCCGACTTAAGTTATACTGTGCTAACTTCTCCTAGCTCGAGGCTGAAGCTGTAAAGATAAAGCTCTTCTTTGGTGAATATATCTTTCTGAGATATATTCATAGCAGTCAGTTTCCTAGTCTGGGATTTTGATTCTCACGGGCGTATGCCAACCACCTGAGTTCTGAGAAAAACAAGTAAACATCCAACCTGATTCTTGGAAGAATTAGTAAATACTCAACCACCAGGAAGGAGGTTGTGGGATGCGTCCCCACTTCAACCTGAAGACTGAGTCTGCAATGAGTTATTAGGCGAGTGCCACAGGTGACCGGGGGACGGAGGTGCCGACGGACTATGTATAGATCGTAAGGAGGCTTGTATCTACTTAGTGAATTATCCAGGCCTTAGGTCTGAAGAGTGGATGTAGGATTTTGAAATCCGAACCACTATAAATTATGTGTGTTGTTTACTGCTTTCTTCCATACTTGCTCTGTTTTTTTATTTCACAAACTGACTCTTGAAACTTTCAATACTTGTCCAAGTACTGAAGTGTATATGTCGTGAAACTGACTTAACTAAAAACAGAGACATGCGCTTAAGTCTTCTAAACACAAAACTGATTATACTCTGTTTATGTGAACCAGTGCAACTGTCATTTAATACTTCTGTTGCATACACAAACCTTCCGCTGCAAAGTTTTGCACTTTGATATCAGGACCAATAGTATTCTTCCCAAATTACATAACCAAAAAAATAACCAGTCGGCGTTGTTGGTCTATTTATGATCAATTGAGTAGGAATTGGCGAAAGTTCCCTTCTCCAACCTGAAAAGGTATGAAAAATTATTAAGTTTAGGCTAAGACTTGGCTTGATTTAGTCAAGGATTAAAGGAGAAAACTTGTTTCAGTTTTCTGTTGTGATATATAGTTTTTTGCAAAGTTTTTAAATTGTCTTTCAATTAATTCACGATTTAGCTTCAAATTTTTGTGGGTGTGATATCTAGGGACTTACTACTAATTGTTAGTTGGATTATTTGCTAAGAAATCATTTTTGGGAGTGCTATTTGTGAAAATTTTGCCGGATATTTATGAAGGAATGAGTATGATAGTTTTCTGCAAAATTTGTTGATTTTGATTTGATTTATGTATTATATGAGCATGATTAAACATAAATTTGTATGTTAATGTTAGGGGAGTGGATATTCACCATATAATCAAGTTATTAACATCAAGTTCATAGATGCAGATAATGTGTTTGATGAAATGCCTGAGCGAATAGCTGAAACTAATGTTTAAGTTCAGAAATGCAAATAATGTGTTCGATGAAATGTGTGAATGAAAAACTGAAACTAATATGATTTTGTTCTGAAAATAGCTGAAGTCCAATCTTATATTATATATTCCGCTTTAGTTTTTAGCATCCATGTGACATGTAGGAATAAGTTGGGAAGTAAAGAATTTAATTAATCAAGTTTGAACTTGCTTTTTTGAAATTAAAGGGATCCGCGCTACTTGAATAAATTTCTTGCTATAATCATATGGATGACTTTTGGGAACTTAATATTAGGTATGTAAGTGATTACTTTTGATTGAATTGTTGATTTAGTGAAGTTTTTATTCGAATATGATATAGGCAAAGAAAGTAATGGTTAGTTGGAATTTATGAAATGCATGCTTATTTGATTCAACGTCAGTTTAAATTAAATATATGAATTAATATATTGATGAATAAACATCTTAAAGACTTAATCATGGACTAAGTTGTGAAGGTTGAAAGTGAGATGTACGAAGAGATGAAAACTTGTAATTAAACTTATAATGTTATATAATCTACGAGTTGATGAACAAGATAATAAATTATATGCTAGGCGCTGAAGTTGGAAAATTAAAGGAATGCTAAATACTGGAATTATGTATTAAACCCAACTTGTTATGATTGTACATGGTTAGAATCTGATAATAAGTGTAAATACATATATACTACGAGTTGAACCTGGAATCATAAATTGGTCATACATGATGTTGAAGTAAACTAAGTTAGGTTGCTCCACCTATTTTTATGACTTATTTGTATTATTCCCTGATTGAAGGAAATCCACATGGGCAAGCACGAACTTTTGTTAATCCACAACACCACCCGAACTTCTAAATACTTGAGGTGGACACCCTAATTATTTTATGCATGAAAACATGTTTTGGTTTTAAAAAGACATGAAAAAGATTTAGTTTACTAAACATGAATTTCTCTGCCAAACTGTTTTGTGTGGTTGTCTATCTATTCCTCTGAGTCAAACGTAGTTGGCCAGAGAGTTAATAAACTGGGAAATGAATTAAGATAAGCCCTGAAATATCCTGTTGATTGCGAGCTAGGAAGTTCGTCCCCTGAGCCGCAATATCAAGTGTCAAGTTCCGTGATATGTTATGAATTGCATATTTACGATTGGGTCTCGATATTTCATGTTTTCCGAGGCTAGTGCACTATTGATGCCAATTAATGTTGTTCATCATGACCTGGAAGTAGGCTTGCTTTCTCGTCACCTAACTAAAATAGAAAGTAACCACAAGCGAGGAAATGCATGCAAGAA
The DNA here is from genome assembly GCA_026898455.1 of Plectranthus barbatus. Lineage (NCBI taxonomy): Eukaryota > Viridiplantae > Streptophyta > Magnoliopsida > Lamiales > Lamiaceae > Plectranthus > Plectranthus barbatus. Next base: position 329,066 of record JAPKLW010000576.1, on the reverse strand, counting down.
AGTAAAATATTTTGGTAAACATGAATGCTTCAAATAAAATTTCGTGTCTTACTTGTGTGATGTCATAGCATTTATATATTTTTATGTTTCTGGAGCAACGTGTTCACTGGGTACGTGGTGTACTCCACCCTTGTATGTTATTTATAAAACATGCAGGTTAAGCTTGGAAAGAGAAAGTTAAAGTGGAAATGTGGGAGTAAATAAATAAGTGATAGAGCTTGATCCTGAGATAACCATCTTCATATGTTTATCTCCGCTATGCTAGTTCTGCTACATCAAAACCTCTGAACCTTTTTCTTCCCTGCTATTGTTTAAAATTACTGAACGTGTTATTTTGTCTAAATCGTGTCCTGTAACTTTTGAAGTTTAAATCTTTTGTCAGACTTGAACTTATGGTAACTTTTGCCCTAGGTTGTTGGTTGTAATATAAGTATCTATTTCTCAAATACGTGAACATTATCCTATAAGTTGCAATTCATCTGTTATTTATATTTGAAATGTTAAATTATATAAGAAGTAACCCCATCGCGCTTCCATAAATTGGGGAATAAGTTGGGGGCGTGACATGCAATTGGGTAAGGATACACATTACTCGAAGAGACATCTTTTGATAGAGGAGATGGAGGCGTGGCAGGGGGCATTTGAAGAAGAAGATGAAAATATGCTCGTGGAGGAAGAAAGCAATGCAGAGGGAAATGAAGATATGTTAGAAGATGGCCCTATAGGACTCATGCTCCCGGACCTAGATCTTCCTGCAATGGGCTAGGGATGACAATTATAACTGGGTCCCGATGACACCCAAGGTCATTGATGTCTCAGACATGGTTACATTCAGCTCTGATGATAACGAGCTCTAGTTCGTTTAGTGTTTGTTTGAAACACGTGCAACTTATAGAATGTTATGCATGTCCAATACCTACCCGACTTCAAAGGGATCCAGGCTAGCTGAGTTGTCGGGTTCTAGGGGATTGGTTAGTATGTTCAGCTATGATGATGGCGAACAATAATTCATTTAGTAATCGTTTGAAGCATATGCAATTTATAGAGTTAGTATCAAACTTTTGGACATGTACTACGAACCAAACATTATTCCACTATTGAACTGTGATATGGTAAGGGTGTTGTTTTCATAGGAATTTGTAATTTGTATTTTTATCTATTGCGGAATGTATCCAACACATCTAGTATCTATGAATAACTATTATCATCATTACCCAATATGTCATATTTTTATATAAATATTTAACATTTGAATATTTATTAAAATTATCATTATTTACAAGAAAAAAAGACAAATAAGATTACATAAAATATAATATTCAAATGTATGTTTATGTGAGAGAAGATTAGTAGTGGTAAAGTCTTAGTATATAAGAGAAAAAAAAAAGACAAATAAGATTGTAAATCAATTACGATATTTTAAATAATTTGAAGAATGAGCTTTACGCATTTATAGTTCGAGTTCTATTTAATTGAGTTTAAATATTTGATACTTCATACTACAAAATAAGTGTCGAGGTAAGATTTGTGATGAAATAGGGACTCTTAGAACTTTAAAAATAATAGAGAAAACAGCTAAAGAATGACAAAAAAAAGTAATCTTATTCTTAAAGAAGAGCGTAATCACAAGATTTTCATAGTACAAGTGCTAATAAAGGAAAAAACGTGCCAAAAATGGCATGCCAACTCCTCCTTTTATAGTTCAAGAGGAGTTGTTACAACCATAGAAGATTTAAGAGGCAATTGTGATTTTCTCGGGGGTCGTGGCTAGAGGCTAGCGGCAGCATCCTTTTCGGAGGTGGTTTGGCTAGGATTCTTAATGGTCCTCCGGATCGTCCGCAACCTGATCCCTATATGCTCGGCCGCTCTTCAATAGATCATGTTGAGCGGCTTAGGACGGTTCCGACTCTTCCAGGACGGTTGGGGTTCTGAGCGGTCCTCCAATGGTTTCTCCGAGCTTCACGTGACCTTATGTTTATTTTCCCAATCTTCCAAGTGGGTCGTCATGGCTTCGTGGCTCTAGATCGTGTGTTTCAGGAGTTGGGCCTCACTTGTAGTTTGTGGTCCTGTGTGCGGTCCGTTAGGGTTGTGCGGCCTTTGGGCTTGGACCCTCTTCCTGTTTTTTGCATTTCAGCCATCGTCAATCATATTGTGTCTGACTTGATTTAGCCCTGCCAAATTTAGAACTAAAGATAAGTAAATTTAATATAATTCATGAATAAAATATATATAATATAAGCTACGCAATACGCATCGCGCAGAGAATAAAGTAGTTAATTAAGTTATATGATGATGCATACTAAAACTACAACTCAATAATCATTACTTCTTCCTCATACTTAAATTTCATTGAAAATTTTAATGCAACCTTTTACAAAATTTTCTAATTATAAAACATTTTTAGCATTTTTTTATACTATAATATAGGGAAAATCCGTTTAATATGTCCCAAAGTATTCTTATTAAGGATTTTTTTTCACTTATTAATTTTTAGAGAAATATGTTCCAATATTTAATTCTATTAGATAAAAATATCCGAAGTTAGTAACAATGTTAATTTCTTTATTTTTTAAATTTTATAGTTTCACAAAGGGTGATTCTAAATGCATTCACATTTTTATTAAATATAGCCCCTTTAAAATAAAATTTAAATTATAATATACTATTACAATTTTACCCATTAGCCCCCAATTTTAATATAATAAAAAATAGTAAAAAAAAAATCAAAATGTGTAGCCCCATATCTCCATTTACGTGAAAAAAAAAAAA
>JAPKLW010000576.1:291011-313895 GCA_026898455.1 Plectranthus barbatus | reverse complement strand
CCGGTTCTCATCAAATTTTTTTTTTTTTTTGACTCACTTGTATTATTGGTTTGAGTTCCTCCCCTTTCATTTTCACTCACGAACCATCCCCATCTTCCCCATTCTTTCCCATTCTTCACCATTTTTCCCCCAATCTTAGTCGGCAACCTCCACCAATTTTCGAAGTCGGCATCGGTTTTTTTGAAGAAATGGATGAGGTCAGTTTGTTTTTCTCCATTTCTACCTTTATTTTGATTGTTTATTCTTAATCTTTATGTTAAATTTTGTTGAAATTTTGGCCTTAAATTCAAAAATTTTGCATGAAATTTGTTTCTCTCTCCATTTGTATGTTGATTTGGAAGTGAAAATGAGTATGATTGTTGCTATTTATGCTAGTACAATTGTTTATGTTGCTTTGGAAATTAAGATTGAGGATATGTTATTTTGGAATTGAACATTAGGTTGATTTTTGATTATTTTGTAATGAATTTGTGCAGGTTGAATTTATTAGACCCGCTTTACGTAATGCTACTTGTAAGATTAATTTATGCACTAAGGTTACAACAATAGAGACTATTAGTGACACGTTGTATTCAATAGGGGGTGATAATTTGGTTACTAGTTTTATGAATGGCCCATTTGGAAATTTGTTAATGTGGAAAAAAAATGGACCTAGTGCCTCGCAGCCAAAACTGCAACTGTTAAGTTACCAAATTACAAGTCCCGACCCAAAAGCTTTATGGTTTCATATTGGTGGGCAGACTATTTCTTTAGGGGTGGGTGAGTTTGCACTAGTGACCGGTTTGACATTTGGACCCACTCATTTTGATCCATGTGCTGATCATGATCCTTCTGATTCGTCGGTGTATAGGTTGTTCTGTAATGGTCAATCTATCACAGCTAAGCAGTTATTAAACAAATTTAAGGCTGGTTTAGTTCACCAGAATAATCATGAATTGTATTTGAGAGTGGCCAACATATTAGCCATGTGGAGCTTTGTGTTAGGGTTTTCTGAAAAACGTAAGATCGAGAGTTGGGTCTTTGTTTTGGTAGATAATTGGACTAGTTGGAACCAATTTCCGTGGGGAGCATATGCGTTTAAGTCTTTATCATACTATTTAGAGCAGGCTCACACGAGGGTAGAAGCAAAAGGGACTCTTCATTTGGGCGGTCCTATTTGGATTTTGCAGGTATAATTTATTTTTTTATGTATTTAGTAAATATGTAAAGTTGATGAGTTATAATTCAAACAAATCTATTGTAGGTTTGGGCCTATGAGGCCATTCCGGACTTGGGTGGTAGTTGTGCCATTTTAGAGAATCCGGCTCTAATTCCCCGATTTATGAAGTGGAAGTTTACAAGGCCAGCTACGATTGATTGGCAAGCCTGGTTTGCTCGTGCACAGGTATTGCATTTATCTAAATTACTTATTTGTAAACTAACAAATTTTCTAATTGTCTTTTATTTTATTGTAGATTCAAGTTTTCTCTAACCTAATCCCATTTCCGTATGAACAAGAGCTTTTCTACTACACTTCTTCTCAGTCGGAGGAGTCCCTAAGTGTTAACTTTCGACGACCAGAAAATCCAGTACGTCCTGTTGGACAGAGAGGTGATCGTCGATCACAGAGCATTTCTATAGGACAGGGGTCTAGAGGACAAAGGGGTGGTGATGAGGGTCATGATCAGGGTGGTGATGAGGGTCGTGATCAGGGTGGTGATGAGGGTGGTGATGAGGGTGCTGATGGGGGTGATGAGGGAGGTGATCACGGTGATCAGGGTGGTGTTCAGGGAGGTTTTGGGGCACAATCTCATTCTCAAGGGCAGAGCTCGAGAGCATCACATAGGCGCACTCGTTCGAGGAGGGATAGGACTTCATCTAGTGGAGAGTCAAGTGAGTCTAGGAGATTCCGGTCATCTCGTTCCTTTATGGATAGGCTTCGGAATATAGTTACTGAGGCAGTTGACGCTGCGGTGCAAAGGGCAGTTGACGTTGCAGTGAACAATGCATTGACAGATAGAGTTATTCCTCATGTTACCCGAGTAGTCACAGATTTGATCAACTCAGCGCGATGTGGTAACCGTACTGATGCTAGAGAAAGGTCAGTTGGGCGAGGGATACAGATGGACAGTCCCGAGCAGAGGCCCAGTACTTCCCACCACTCTACTAGGCCAAGTACTTCCCACCACTCTACTAGGCCCAGTACTTCCCACCACTCTGCTAGACCTAGCACATCAGTAGACAGAGAGGTTCGTAGAGATACTGATTTAGTTGTCCCAGAGCAGTTTCATATTGGCACAGATCGTCGGACTGATGAGAGGACACGGAGTGCCGGTCGTCGTTCTACTGAGAGGAGACGCAGCACAGAGCGCCTGTCTCGCCAGCAAATACCTGATTTGGATCAACCTTCTTCAAGCCAAATGGTTTATTTGCTTGCACGCTATATTGAACTGCAGGTATTTGATGTAACATATTAACATTTCTTTAATTTAAGTATATGATGTGTAATGTTCTTTTCATTTCAGGGCGATGATGGACGGCCGATGGGAATCAGTTGCGTGTTAGAGGACAACTATGATGCGTGGAGACGCATGGGTGAAGGAATTAGTAGGAAATCCTTTAACGACAATACAGTGTGGCCACAATCTTATTTCTCTTTTATAGAGAATATTGCACAGCCGTTATCTGTGGAGGTCATCGATTGCTACGTCCAGTCACTGCAGAGGAGTTACTATCAGCTTCAACAAAGGGTTCGGATTCTGCGACCTCAATTCTTCGTAAGTATTTTCGTAATTCTTATTATCTAATTTTCAATATCGTTTATATTGATATTTTTGGTGTTTAATGTTTTGTAGGACTTAATGAAAGAGATTATCGGGTAAGTAGGCAGGGACCGAGGCCTCAGGAATCACGAGCTCTATTGGAGTTCATCAATGGTACTGATTGCACTACAGCTTTGGATTGGACCGAGGCAGATACGGTTAGTTTCTATAATGTATTTGGATATTGTCTTTATGCATCAATTATTAATATATTTACTTTGCTTTGTAGTTCATTGTACCCTGTTATGTTCGAGGTGTTTGGTATACTGTGCATATGAACATCCAGACATGGACTGCCATGATGATTGACCCCTATGATTCTCATGACCGCGCCAGGATTTTGCAAGATGTTTTTGTAGAATTGAGAAAGATGACCAGTCATATGAAAGATTATTTGAATGCAGGAAGGTATTGGGATAAAAATAAGTTGAAACTGCAGAACGTGGCCTCACGAGACATGGCTTTTTCTAGGGTGATGTATTTCAAGGGCAATCAGGGAGCGCAACATTCGACTTATGCATGCGCAGCATTAGAGATGTTCATGTTCGGGTACCCGACTCCACAGTGGATGGAGAGTCCTAATGGGCCTGCATTATTTAGAAGATTGATTGCCCTTAGACTATTTGATTTCTCGTATGTTTGATGTATTTTTGATTGATTGTTGTTAGACTTTTTGATTGATTGTTGTTAGACTATTATAAACTTGATATTTGAAGCATCATATTTAAAGCACACTTACAATATTAAATTAGTTGAAGCATTTTTTTTACAAACATTAAGTGTTTGCAACTCTATCAGGACAAGATCGCTTCGTATGCGATTCTGATTTACAAATACTGCATTTTTTAGGAGCTCTTTGTCTGCTAGAAGATGTTTGCGTATGTTCTGCTCCGGAGGGACGTCAACTATTTCTGGGACGACCAGCTTGACGTGTAATAATAGGAGGTTTAGGGTTGAGAGATGCAGCTTCATCTGAAACATCCCACTCATCCTCAGGAGGAAGTGAATTCACAGTACCACCATAAATCTCACGCCAGTTACTTGTCTTGTAGTAGCTATGAACATAATCGTAATAGTTGACCCCATTGTAACTGCGAAAAAATAAAAACAATGACTTGTTGAAGTATTCAAATAATGAAGATGATAGTAGAGAATCATACCGAATCGCAGCCATTGCATGTGAGCATGGCATCAGGTCCAGTTGAAACTCACGACATTCACAAGTACATGCCGTCAAATCAACCTTCCAAGTTCTTTCTCCATCAGTAACCTTAAATTCATTATCGGAGATTGGCACAACCTGATGTGTATGAGCTAGATCGGAGAGAGGAGATGCCTTTTGCACGGCCTCTTCTGTTAACTCATCAACTCTTGCATTCGCCTTTGCTCGCCTCTGATCGAACCATTGTTCCAGTATACCTCGATATGTATCAATAATCGAACATATGGGCAATCTACGAGCCTCCAACAACCTTGCATTGAAAACTTCAGCAGCATTCGATGTTAAGAAACTGTAACGACGGACACGGCACTTCGACCTACACCACCTTTCAGGACCTACTGAAATGAGCTTTTCGTACGCAACAGGTTTTGATGATCGAATTTGATCCATTGCCTGCCTGTAGCTCGACAATCGATAAGCATAAGCAGCACGATGGTATAGCTTCACAATGGTTGGACCATGGGTTGTCAATTTATTTTGCAGGTGATAAAAACAGATACCGTGCGCCGTACCCGGATATACAGCATTGACTGCATTCCCGATGCTAACGTGCTGATCTGAAACAATTAACAATTGTTCGCTGACTGCAAAGCACATCCTCAATCTAGAGAGAAACCAGGTCCAAGTCTCATCATTTTCAATTGGCCCAACACCAAGTGCCAATGGAAAAACATTTTCATTTCCATCTTTCGTAACAGCAACCAATAAGATGCCTTTGCTTCTGCCCTTCAAGTGCGTGGCATCAATGACAATGACTTGTCTTAACAAATTATTGTTGAAAGCTAACCTGGAAACACCGAGTGCAACAAAGCAATGTCGGAATGTTCCATCATTCTCAATATCCAGATCTGTCATCGTGCCTGGATTGTACTGCCGAAGCACCTCGAGATATCTAGGCAAGAGCTTATAAGAATCCGCTATGCTGCCATACATCAGGGAAATGGCTGCATTTCTGGATCGCAATGCAACAGCATAGCTCGCCCGAATCCCAAAAGTTCGTTGAAGTTCGGCCATTATTGCTCTTGGTTTGATGATTTGACCCTGGCGACGCATCTTTCGAGCAAAATAGGCAGCTACTACTTTTGAACGGATATTTCTGGATCCAATTCCCGCAAGATTCAACATACAATTATGATTTGGTTGAAAGTGACGGATAATCCAGCAACCATCCCTGCACCTCGCACGTATGTGAAACGAACAATTCTCACTTCGTTTGCAAATGTAATCAAGTCGGATGCTATCAGACTTTTTCACTTTAAACTCCTGACGATGCTCCATATGCCACAAACCAACAGCAATTAGCAAGTCATCTTTCTTCCAAAACATGGCACCCAAACTCAATTCCTGATCAAGTATGGATGCCACATCTCTCACAACAGGTGCCTCGGTCGTATCCACTGGCATAATTGGAACTATCCAATTATTCATATCACCTTGAACTGGACAACCTTCTAAAAGGGGGTTAGTGGGCATAAGATTTGAAATAAAAGCACTCATACCTCCCGCTGATCTGATCCATGCAGAAAATTCTGCAACTGTGCAATCCATCAAGAAATTTTCACCTTCATTATCAGAATCAGATCCGGATGAATCTAGATCAGCCTCTTCATCTGCTTCTTCTTCCAACACACCACCATCAGTTCCTGTGTGGTATTCAGGAATGAAGTGGGCCTCCTCGTCATCATTATGATCTTCAGGGAGCTCATCATTCAAGTCAGGAATATGTGAACCCCGACTACCACCTTCAGAACCAATATCAAAATGCATAGAAGATGTAAATCTCTGAAGTTCTGATTCAGTTGGACTGTATCGAGCATATGGTGGAGGACTGACTGAGGATACGAACGGAATGTAGGGGGATGGCTCCCGCTGAGAAGTACCAGAACCAGTGTTGATTGTGGGATTCATAATAATGTAAATATCAGGCTCCGAGTAAAAATTGAGGAGTCGTTGCAGCTCCGCATTCTCTGTCAGCAATGATGCTCCATTTCTTCCACTTTGAGTCTGAGATGTATAATAGATATTATACTCACCTCCAATACCTTCTGCATCAAAAATCGTCTGAATGGTGCTTCTCAATGCAGCTATTGATATATTAGCCATTGATAGGTAAATCAATCTTTCTTGGCCACCAATATAGTGCCACGAATGATCAAAATGGCCATTATAGTGCAAAAACATGTTGCACCAATTCTCCATTTGAATTGCTTGAAAATGGGTTCGAAAGGGGTTCAGAGAAAATGTGAATGACAGAATGATGATAGAATTTTTTTGGTTTCTGCGGTGAATGAAAATTTTCTTCTGAATGAGAGTATATAAAGTAAAGAGTTAGGTCTATATTCAATGAATGATTTCAAAGTCTGCAAAAGTAAAATTATTGAATTGATTAGTGCAGTGTACTGCAGTGAGGTAACATCAATTCTGCGTACGATTAATTTCAATTTCACTGTATTTTTCAACAAATGAATTCAGTATTCAGGAGCATTTCACTGTATTTTTCAACAACTGAATTCATTGTTCATTGATTTAGTCCAAAAAAAGGCTATCAGCAAGCCTGCCAATACTGTACATTTATAGTAACAACTCATCCAACACAACTTTATCAAATAAAAATGCCCTAAATTATTGTTGAAAATTACATTATTCATACAATAAAACAAAAAAATTGCAATTAAAAAAAAAAACCGGTAGGCATCGTCAAAAAACCGGTCATCACCGCTAATGGACCGGTAGGCATCGTGAAAAAACCGGTCATCACCACATTAAAAAAAAAAAAAGGGGAAGGGATGCAGACCGGTTCAAACCGGTCATCACCGCAAATGGACCGGTAGGCATCGTAAAAAACCGGTCATCACCGCCTTTTTAAAAAAAAAAAAAATTTCAAAAATTGCAATTTTGGGTCGGCACCGCCGGTCTGAACCGGTCATCACCGCCAAAAACCGGTGGGATCCAATTTTTTTTTTTTTTCTTTTTTTAAACACAATCAAGTTTTAAAAAATATTTTCTCCTAATTAAATGCAAATCAACACCAAATGATTGTCTTGATTGCATTTTTAAACACAAAAACATGTCAGATATTATACTTTGGGGCATTTCTTGGATATGTTTATAAAAAGGGGTATTTTCATTACATGTTTTATAAAATAGGGCATTTTTAAACATTAACAGTAATTTTTTTGTCTTGTTATAAAAGGAAGGATTTTAAGGCCAAACTTTTTGAACAAGATCCAAACGAATACAGTTTATATGAACACCATGCCTTGGTATCAATTAATTCTTAGATTGATTAACATGGTTTTTTTTTCAAGTAAAAGTTCTGGAGATGATCTATTTATGTTGTTCTAGTAAGATAAATACATTGAAAATTCTACATTTGGTAAGAGGGATGATACACGAAATAGGCTTGTTTCCGGTATCCACAAATTTCTGAAAGGCTGCATCAGCACCAAAAGTGTTTACACAAACACACACATAGAGAAAAATATTATGAATTGAAGCGATTGCAAACACAGATAACAAACAGAAAAAATAAAGGACACAAAGAATTATAGTGGTTCAAGCATAAGCTCTACGTCCACTCTCCAAGCCTACACAAGTGATATATATTATTTTAAGGTGAAGAACAAAATTAAAGGGTTACAGAGTTATCAGGGAACACAAACCCTACTCTCCCTCTAGACTACTAGTCTCTCCTAGCAACTACATTGTGTTTGGATCAATTTACAATGATAGGAAGTAGGAGTATTTATAAGGATATACTCCTAGATATATTAGGAATATCAATCCTGATATGGTAATAATATCTATCGAAATCCTACACTAATAAGGATAAATCTTGTCCAACAAAGAAACAAGATATACACCATATCTTTTTCATATCTCTTTCAAACTACTTTCTAGTTTATCCAATGTGTAACAACTAGGTTTGCCAATCCCAACAATCCACCCCTCAAACCCAAGGACCACAATCCCGTGTCCTTCCCCTCAATCACAATTCATCTTGCACCACCGTCAACTAACGGGACCTGCCGCCTAACCACCATTATCAGGAAGCTTTCGACACAAGACATCCATTGTATCGAGTTTTGTTGAGGGCTTTCACCCCTCGAGACTTGATCCGTCTCAACTCATCCTACACCGCTGTTAACCCACGGGACATGCCGCCTGACCACCTGTCAGGAAGCTTTCGATACAAGGTACATATAGACGATCCTCACTCAAATTGAGGGCTTCCCACATTCATCAGAGTCCACTCCAACAATTCTCCACCTTATGCTCAATATCACCTCAACTTTAGCACCTCCTCAATACTTCGAGTTATCCAACAGATTTGATCAACCTCAGTAGTACTCAAACTTAGTACTAGCTCAATGATTATATTCTCGGAGTTTATCGAGGTTATTTGACATTGTGTTGCAACACTGCTCCAGTTAAACTCCTCATCATACCCAAAACATCCTGCATAGTCTAAATCTACGAACCCCTTGGCTGCAAGCAACTCGTGCTAGTCCCTTTGATTGCGAGCAACTCGTACCAATCTTTTTTACTGCGAGCTCCGAACCAGTCCCTTTGATTACGAGTTTCGAACTCAAACCAGTGCCTCAAACTGCGAGCTTCAAACTCGTACCAATCCCTTTGACTGTGAGGCTTTGAACTCGTACCAATATTTTTTTATTGCAAGTTTCACGCTTTTCCCAGCCCCTTCGATAATGGACTCTCTAAGTGTTCCTCGAACATGCTAAAGTTGTTGTATCGAACCTGTTCGACTCCAGCGAACATCGAGAGCCCTGCTCTATTGAATCCAGTCTACTCCAGCAAACCTCGAGAGCCCTGCTCCATCGAATCCAGTCTACACCAGCAAACCTCGAGAGCCTTGCTCCATCGAACTTGGTTCTTCGCTCCAACGATCCTTGAGAGCCCTGCTCTATCGAAACCGATCTGCTCCAGCAAACCTCGAGAGCTCTGATCCATAGAACTTGGTTCCTTTCCAAGCTGCTAGCCATTGCAGCCTCCCCCACACCATATAGCCCATCGTGTGAGATGTACAACCTGAACTCAGTATCCAATTCAAGGTCGGGGCCCAAAACTCCAATTGCTCATTGTTCTTTCCACACCTTTCGCAACACCGTGTCGCCCTGGCTTAATATCCTAGCACGAGCTCTCTCCAGTGCATCCTTCTTATGTTGTTTCGTCATCTTGTTGGTCAACACAACCTCCTCCTTCAAGGTATTTGTCAAACCTTGTTGCACAACACCCGCTCGCATCTTCATCTTCCATTGATTGAAGTCGTTCGATCATCCGAAATTCTTCACCTTGAATATTGGCTGAACCTACTGCAATCACTTTAACCACGTGTTCATTCCACGTTCACCGCACCAATTTGTTGTGAATTGAAGCGATTGCAAACACAGATAACGAACAGAAAAAATAAAGGACACAAAGAATTATAGTGGTTCGAGCATAAGCTCTACGTCCACTCTCCAAGCCTACACAAGTGATATATATTATCTCAAGGTGAAGAACAAAATTAAAAGGTTACAGAGTTATCAGGGAATACAAACCCTACTCTCCCTCTAGACTACTAGTCTCTCCTAGCAACTACATTGTGTTTGGGCCTGTTGGGTGTGGCAAGCCCATGTCCCACATCGGAGGAACAAGGATGGGATTCCTTGTATATAAGAGTCCACCCAACTCCATTAGTAAGAGGCCTTTTGGGATGGAGATGCCGTAATGCAAAACCGTGAGGGATTTAGCCCAAAGCGGACAATATCATACTAATGTCGAGTTGGCGGTTCCCCCAACAGGGCCAATTTACAATGATAGGAAGTAGGAGTATTTATAAGGATATACTCCTAGATATATTAGGAATATCAATCCTGATATGGTAAAGATATTCAAATCCTAATCTATCTCAAATAGATTAATATCTATCCAAATCCTATACTGATAAGGATAAATCTTATCCAACAAAGAAACAAGATATACACCATATCTTTTCCATATCTCTCTTAAACTGCTTTCTAGTTTATCCAATGTGGGACAATTCGGTTTGTCAATCCCAATAAAAAAACCCTGCAAAATACTAACTAACGTGGGTTGGTCTTGTTTATGAGTTTTAGTTTTTGTAGTTTGAGATTCTAAGGAGTTTTGATTTTTATTTAATGTAAATGGAGAGATGGAGCTATACTTTTAAATTTGATTTTTAATGTTTTATTTTATTTTAATTATTATTTGGGGCTATAGGGTAAAATAGTAATAATATATTGTAATTCAATTTTTTTTTTAAGGGAGTTAGGTTTAAGTAAAATTGTGGTTGTATTTATAATCCTTTCTCACAAAATCATACAATTCAATTAAAATTTTAAATATTATAATTAAAGAACAATAAAAAAAAATTATGTTAAAATTGTAAAACTCTCCATTTTAAATATTATAATTAAAGAACAATAAAAAAACTATGTTTAAATTGCAATTAACCTAATTATTTTCCCTCCTGGTGGCCTTCACCACAAACGATATACCTGCATAGAAACGAAATTTAAACCATCGTTTCTTCTACGCCTTCACCCCACCATTCGTCTTCAACCTCTTCTCGTTCAAACATTTTTTTCATTTTCTGAGATTCCTCCCTCTTTTCTTCTCCAAAAATTATAATAATTAACCAAAAAAAAAAATGCGACGATATTTTTGGTTGCAATGAAGCCGCCGGCCATCGAACTTCCCGTTGGAAAGCTTCAACCGCGAAGAAAAACATCAAAGCTTGCTCCATTGATTGCTTTGATCATTCTTCTCTCAATCCCTCTCTATTTCCCTTCATTAATCAGGGAATCGTCGAGAATATTGCTCGAGACGTCGACGCCCTACGCAGATAATTTGGAGGATCCGATTACTCTAATCGAAGCCCCGCAAAGTGAAAGTGCTAAGGATCCTTGCTCCATCGACTCCGCCCAATGCCACGACGGCGCCGCCGAGGCGGTCGACCACCCCGCCACGACGAAGCGCGAAAAGGTGTTGCTGATCATTGATTCCAATGCTGCTAATTTATTCAGTTTTCTCCTATGATCGTCTCTTACGCTATTTTCCAACGAAGGGAAGAAGAAGAAAAAGAATCAAACGGCCGCGGAGCAATACTGCCGGCGGCGGCGGCGGGACGATAAGTTCGCGGGTTTCCGACGAGGAGCAGTGCGACTTGTTTACCGGCGAATGGGTGGCTGATCCCGACGGCCCGTATTACACGAACGACACCTGCGACGCGATCCAGGAGCACCAGAATTGCCTCAAGTTCGGGCGGCCCGACACCGGGTTCTTGAAATGGAGGTGGAAGCCCGACGGCTGTGAGCTGCCCGTGTTCGACCCGCGGCGGTTTCTGCAGCTTGTCGCCGGGAAGTCCTTAGCTTTTGTGGGGGATTCCGTCGCCAGAAATCACATGCAGTCTCTGATTTGCCTCTTGTCCAGGGTAAGTAGTTGTCATAAAATTTACATTCAACTTATTTCTAACTTCTACAAATTGAAACTTGCTGGATTCATGCAGTTTGGACAGCATATTCTTAGTTTGATTTATTCATGCAAAATATGTTCGAAATAAGATACAATATTTATGCAAATATCAAATATGAAAATATACGTGAAGAATGAGCTCAAATAACACAGAAAGAAAACACGTGATTTATTGATCAAATTCGTCAACTATAACTATATCTAGCTAGGAGCATTATCGAGCTAAGATCCACTTTGATTTCAAAATATTTCTTAATTAATAGGCTCCATCCAATTTGATTTCAAAATATCAATAATTTTATTGATTAATTGTAATGAAATGCTTGTTTTGTTCAATCAAAACTTACTAATAGACTAAAGGATATAAGTTTCGATTAATTATAATTCTACTAGTTTTCCTTTAAAAAACATATCATCAGCCAATATTAATTTGACTTTTTAATTTTAATTTTGCTTTATTTGCTATTTTCTTACATTATAATCTATATGCAATAAATAATGATAAAATCTATAAAATTAAATTTATATTTTATATTAATTAAATTTGTAGATAAATTGATGTATAATATAAAAAATAAGTATTAGTAATATAGTACATATAATATTGATAAATAAACTAAAATCAATTTCTAAATATATGGTTTTATTAATTATATATTAATATCATAAAATAAGATATTATGTATTTGTTTCACCTATTTGCACAAATGTAAATCTAATATTTCATAAAAATAAAAATTTCAATGATTTCGAAAGACAAATCAATAGTTGTGATTGGTTTTAAATTCTTTCACAAAAATGGCCAATATTTTTGCATTTACCAAAATTAGTGATCCTAATCTTGTTGAATTAAAGCTCAATAGTAATAAAGATGATGAGTCTATAAAATATTAAAATCAAGAACCATAAAAAAAACCGGAGTTGAACTCATTTAATATTGTATTTGAATGTGGTATAGGTGGAAAATCCAGTAGACGTATCGACCACATGGGACCAAAACAAACAATACGAATACAGAGATCACGACTTCAACATCTCCATGTTCTGGTCTCCCTACCTGGTGAGGACCCACCGCCACGACGACGACGACAAGCGCCCCTTCAAGCTCTACCTCGACGAGTTCGACCGCCACTGGGCCGCCAGCATCGCCCCCTTCGACTACCTCATCATCTCCGCCGGCCACTGGTTCTACCGCCCCACCTACTTCTACCTCAACCGCCGCCTCGTCGGCTGCCTCTACTGCCCCGAGCCCAACCTCAACCACCTCACCTACTACTTCAGCTACCGCCGCGCCTTCCGCACCGCCTTCCGGGCCATCAACGACGCCGGCTTCCGCGGCGTGGCCTTCCTCAGGACGTACGCGCCGTCGCACTTCGAGGGGGCGGCGTGGGACAAGGGCGGCGACTGCGTGAGGACGGCGCCGTACAGGAGGAGTGAGGTGGCGCTGGAGGATTATAGCTTGAAGATGTATTTGATACAGCTGGATGAGCTTAGAATAGCGCAGAGAGCGGGGAGGAGAAGGGGAGGGAAGTTCAGGCTGTTGGATGCGACCACGGCGATGCTGCTGCGGCCGGATGGGCATCCCAGTAAATATGGCCATTGGCAGGGGGTAAATCAGACATTTGCTAATGACTGCGTGCATTGGTGTTTGCCTGGACCCATTGATGCTTGGAATGAATTTTTGCAGGAGTTGTTGGAGAGAGAAGTCGGAGTCAATATATATAGTAGACAAGGGTAAATAATTTTTTTTTTTTTTTTTACCTAAAAAAACAAGCATTCTTTTCATTTTGTTTTGAGGCATTTTCTCTGTACCATAGCCATCAAGGATTTTATTTTGTAAATAATGATATAAGAGATGATCGGAACTAATTTTATTTTTAAAAATGAAAATTAGAGTTAAATTTATATAGCCACTTTGGATAAGTTAACATGTTATATAGCCATAAGTTTAAAAATATACTCCTTCTGTCCCATTTATTTGGTCATGTTTTAACTTGCACGAATTTCAAAACTCATTTATGAATTAATTAAATATTTGAACAAATTTTCTGAATTACCCTTATTTAGCATTAACTATTAATAATAACTCTATTAATTTATAAGGGTAAATTTGTAAACACGTGCAAAAAACAATACTAAATTTAGATAATGGACCATATAAATGGGACACCCCAAAAAGGAAACATGGACCAAATAATCGGGACGTAGGGAGTATGTTTTTTAGCCACTTTCCAATGATTGGAGAGAGAATTTAACATTTGAAATTGTTAAACATTAATTATTTTTGGATTTATTATACACCTACCCCGCCACCAACCCCACTTCCCCTCTCTCTCTACCGCCGATACACACCCACCACCGTCGACCGCCGTATTCTCCGATTTGAAGCTCCAAACCACCGTATTTTGCACGCCCAACCCAAAAAAAGCTACATTCCATCGATTATAATGTCTGGAGAAGAAGAAAACCCGAACCAAGTAAGTTAATTCCCAGTTTTTTTTTCTCGAAAATTATGTCTTTTTTTCTGAAATTTTCGTCGAATTTGTATGCTTTTTAGGTTCAAATACATGTTAATTATGTATATAGTTGATTAGGTTCATATTTCGTCGATTTTTATGCTTAAATATGACTAGAAACAATGTAGAAATGGTTTTTGCTGCGTTTTTACTGTGAAAAAATACTGTGTATCGGGCCCTAGGAGAGAGACGACGAGATCTCGATTTGGCATGTCAAGGTCTCGATATCGATATCGAGATCTCGACATGCCAAATCGAGATCTCGACATTGTTTGAAAATTTTTTAATTCAGAATTGATGTTAGATCTTGATTTTTCATCTCGATTTTGATCTCGATATCAAAATCGAGATGAAAAATCGAGATCTCAATTTTTTTATTTCTGGTTTGAATTCTTTTAATTCTCCTTTTATTTAAATATTTTATTTTATTCAATTGCAGGTTAGGGAGTGGATCAGGCCCAGTTTGCAGGGCAAAGTCCCGCGGTCGATGAATTATTACGACCGGAACATTCTTGAGGATATCCGGATTCGATTGATGAGCTTCGGAGAGGAGAGTTTTGAGTTATTTAGGGTGGACCGTTCGATCCATTTCTCACTTTTTGGTGGAAGAAGAGCACGATACGTGCTACGTGGGCTCTGATCACCCACGAGATTGAGGTGGAGGGAGCAGAGAACGAGCTGTGGTTTTGGGTTGGTGAAATCAACATTCGACTTGGTGCTGAGGAGTTTTGTTTGATGATCGGGCTGCGGTTCGGAGATTCGGGTTTTGACCCTACTGGGGTTCAGGATATGCCGAAGGATGGTTGTTTGTATTCTCATTACACATCCCTGCCTACTGTTGATCAGCTGCATATTGATTTTATGAACACCGAGCTGACTCTGAGCGATTCTGCTGATGATTATGTGAAGATCGCTCAGATTCTATTTGTCTACCGTATGCTTATGTGCTTCGATGGGAACCGACACGTAGACCCCTGGGTTTATGCATTGGTGGAGAGACCTCATCAGTGGAGGGCATTCCCTTGGGGCTCGTGATCCTTCAGTATCTTGCTGCATCAGATGTCTATCGTGATCACTTCCTCAAAGACAGTCAAGGTGCCTTTAGTGCATATATACGGCCCTGTTTGGGTGTTGGAGGTAATTGTTTGTAATTTATATTTTTTATTTGTTTTAATTTATAAAAGACTAGAATTGTAAATTATTTACATTATTGTGCAGGCATGGTCGTACGAGGTGATCCCTGATCTGGCAGCCTTAGTTGCGATGCGCATTACACCAGAGGAGGGTCAGGAGACTAGGCCTCGATGCTTGTTGTGGAGACCTCTTTATATTCGGGACTCCAACTTCACCACTTTTTTCAGACATGAGGTAATTATTGTTTACAGTTTTTAATACTTATATTATAATTAAATATTGTATGTTTTATTTGATTTATGTTTGTTTTTAGCATGACCGCAGTACTTCACTGCAGGCGACTGATGATGAGGTCGTTTTTGAAAGTTGGCTCAGCTTGAAGAATGCAGAGAATCCATTGATTCGGAGATTTATACCTTATAGGGGCTTCAAGCCCCGACGATCAGCCTCTCAGCGGCCTTCTGCTAGTACCTCGAGGTCTTCTTCTAGGAGGGTTCCGCAGCAGCCGTAGTCGCCGCCACAGCGCGAGCCATCGCCTCAGCCGCAGTCGCCGCCACAACGCTCGCCATCGCCACAGCCACAGCGCCAGCTTTCTCCAGTGTTCGATATGGGGAGCGGTTTTGAGATTCCAGTTCGTTCTTCTTTCGAGCATACTGAGCTTCCTCGGCGGTCGGCTACGAAGCGCTCGCGGCGTTCCCTATCTGCAGAGCCTCTAGAGGTACTTGTGTTTAGATTTACATACTGGTTTATAATTTTTATTTGATTATATTTTATATTTTATTTTAATATTTATATTAATTTTTCAGACCAGACGACCTCCATGGTTCGAGGTGCACGAGCTGCCCGAGGATGGTATAGTCAAATTCGCAGATCGCATAGCTCAGCCAATAGCTAATCGGCTCGTGCAGCCACTGGCAGATTGCTTTCTACCGCCACTGGCAGATCGGCTCCTAGATCCACTTGTAGATCGCCTCATCGATCCAGTGTCGCAGCGACTTGTGCAACCATTGGCGGATCGACTTGTACAGCCATTGACAGATCGCATGATTGATCCGGTGGCGCAATGACTGATTTAGCCATTGGCAGATCCCATGATTGATCCGGTGGCTCAGCGACTCATTGAGCCAGTAGCAGATAGACTCATGCAGCCGGTGGCAGATCGCGTAGCTCAGCAGATTGTGGAGCCAGTGGCTTACATAGTTACTCAGAGGTTGAAGGTCTTCATACGGGACCTCGCGAATCATTTACTTTGCCGCCCGAGCAGGAGCCGGAGCCGACCCGCACCTGTTTACTATGCTACTTTTGGCGGATCCACCTCTACTACTGTTGGCCCCACCTCTTTTACCAGTGCTGGCCCCACCACCTCTACTAGTGTTGGCCCCACCACCTCTACCAGTGCTGGCCCCACCACCTCTACTACTGCTGGCCCCACCTCCACTCGGTATTCCCGTTGATGAGCTTATATTTGTACATTTGTTTCATGCATAAATTCCCATGTTTTAATTGTTTAATTGCTTGAAATCATGTAATGTTGATTGTTTTGTGTTGTGGAGGTTGAAATCAAGCTCAAGAACATTTTCATGTATTTTGTGAGCAATTGTGGATGTCATTTAAAGAATGTAGTACAACCTTGGAAAGAGGATTGCCGAGGTCTCGCCCTAAATCAACATTGCATCTCTGCCATGCTTTAATAGCACATTGGTCTATTTTCTTCTGGAGTTAATGCATCGGATCTCAATCTTAACAAATTGAAGGCAGCAAATTGAAGGCATCATTTCCAAAATTAGATTGATTTCTAATATGATTCCTTGGGAGCTACTTTTGTATTTTAGGAAAGGGATTCATTCCTTCCCTTAATTAGCTTTTAATTCTCAAATCAATGGGATAGGATAAAAGCTGGAGAAGTGAATAGAATTGGAGGCAGACAAGAACAGAAAAGAACTCTAGAATTAATCTTGTTCCTATATTGTTCTAGAATTTCATGGATTGCTAAAACTCTTATTCTAGTCGAAGGTGTTTTCCAGGTTTTTGAATTATTCGAGTTTTGAGATTATGATTTTTCGTTTATCTTCGGTTTTGAATGTTTATTTATCTGCAAAATATTCCTACGTTTGAATCAATACTTTCGGGCTTAGCTACATCTATTGGCTTAAACTACTGTCTAATTAGGATTGACACATGCTGAGTGTTGTTGATTCGAATATTCGTAGACAACGAATTGATATTCTTCGTACTGGGCGATTAATTTTAATTCGGTAAATAAACAGTCTAATTCAATTATCTATGCTGACTAGATGAATGTGTTAGGATTAATTCGAGAACGCTGAGTTAAGAATTAATCAAATAAATTGAAGTTTGGATTTAAGGCAATCGATGATAAATTCCTAATTTTACCTGTGAAACTTCCTTTGGCTAGAATTGTTCTTAATCCGTGAATTCACCGTTTTATTGTTTCCTTTAGTTTTAATCTGAAAATCCAAAACCCCCCAATTTATTTGCTTTGGTTATTTATTTTATTTATTGAAATCAATTTAATACGGTCTGTATGTGGATTCGACCCTGCTCACCGCTCTACAAGTTATTTGCTTAAGCAAGATTATTTTTGAAGGCCTCGACAAGCCTGTCACCCGTCCTCCGGCTCAGAGGATTTTAGAAGAGTACAAGGTTTTCATGAAGGATAAAAAATAAAAAGTATTGGTGCCTGGACAGGGATTGGAATTCATTAGAGAGCTCTATTTTCGGCCTCTGAATGACCCGAAGGAGAGCATTACAGAAGATGTAAGTGTATATCGATTTGTGAATTATTTTAATATCAACTCTATATTTATATGTTTTTTTTTTGTGATACAGCTTTTGCAGTTGTTCATTCTCTTGTCACGTCAGCGTATTGTTATAGGTGACAACACTCTTGATGACGGTGTTGACTTTGACAACACTATCCTATTAGATCCATCTTTCTTTGTAAGTAATGAATGTTGATTTATATTAATTAAATTATTAAAATTATATCTCATTTTAAATTATGTATTTAATGTGCAGGATCGTATCTTTCGTGCATGGCAAAAATGCCACTCAAATAAAGGAGAGGAGTGGGGGATTGTGCCGGATGATGATTATAGTTGGTAGAAGCCGGATGACGAACTAGTGACTACTGTCCAGGGCCTTGATGGAATATCCGGCTTTAGGACTTGGTTCAAGGCAAAACATGTAAGCTTCATAATTTAAATTAAATTATTATTTTGATTTCTTAAGCCAGTTTAAGTTTAATTGTGCTGATTTGAATTTTAGGTCATAGGTATTATGCATCTATAGGCGCACTGGGTTACTATACAGATTGATCTTCATAATTGGCATGTTGAGTTATATGACCCACGTTTCCATGCAATCAATGATCCATCTGACTCAGTGCTCTATTATAAGAGGGATCAGAAATTCCAGTTCTTAGGTTGCTCCCTCGTATCCTTGATGCCGCCGGGTACTGGCATGGCGTCATTCCTCCTCGTCAAAGGATGAATGGCCCATTAGCTCTGATCAAGGACCCCAATGAGCAGGGTAGACAGAAGGACTCACATAGCTGTGGGGTTTTTTCTATGGTTGCTATAGATAGATTAATTCAAAAAACAAAGATTCCAGTCAATGAAATAACTCATGAGTTTAGTGTCACTTTTAGGAAGTATATAGGGGCTAGGATAGTACATTAGTGTAGATATCCAGATCAGGCTATGTAGTACCGATTTGATTTTGTAAAACATGTTTTATTAATGTTGATTTGTTGGTGTATTTTGTGTATTTTCTGTTTGAATTATTGGTGTATTTTGTGGTTGAAATGCACATGTGATTAAATGGATTTAATATGATTACATATCATGGATTTCCAGACGAAATTAGACATGTCGAGATCTCAACATGTCTGATTTCGTCTTGAAATCCATTAAAATAATAGTTTATCTTAAATTAATCTTAAATTGTGGCTTTATATTATATAAACATATATTACTTGACATGTATTTAACAATTCAAACTTCATTTAACATAATACATTCTACATTTGAATCGATTCATGCATAAGATGTTTATATTTGAAATGTTCATATCTTATAGATGTTTGAATAGGATGAAGTGGAAGTAGTATAATACAAAGTAAACATCTTGTTAATGAATGAACTATTGCAAGTTTCTTTGTTATCGGATCAAAAAAGCTTAAATGAATGTTATATGAGTTGATTATCCTCGAATTTAGTGAATTAAACATCGAATTTGCAAATGATCACACAAATCGAGATCTCGATTTGGATTTTGAGACATGTCGAGACAACAATTGAAATTGTCTCGACTAAAACCCTAGAAATTGCAAAATGGGGATATCGAGATCTCAACATCACGATGTCGAGATCTCGAAATCCATATCGATATCTCGACATCCATATCGAGATCTCGACATCGTGATGTTGAGATCTCGATATCTCCATTTACAATTTTGTAAAATCCACCTGAATTCCTATACAAACCAAAACACCTAAACAGATCAAACAGCAACTCAAAAATTCGTCCAAATATCAGCCACAACAAAAAGAAGTTACCTCCGATGGAAGTACCAAATCTGATGGATGCGGCACAGTCATAATGGTGTGATGATAAATGTCTGTAGCAGAGTGAATTGTTTGTAGTAGTGTGGCACGTACTTTGATATCGGCTCCGAAGTATATCTGACAATCAAAAAATAAGACACACATGTTATAATAATGTTTAAGCAATTAAGTACAACATATGTGCAATAATGAAAGTACGAATTAACATATTACCTGAGGGCGGCAGCCGCATGACAACATGGAATCAGATCGAGATCGAACTGATGACACTCACACGTTCTGTGCTCTAAGTCGACATTGTAGCTCCTCTGTTGCCCTTCCACCTTGTATATGTGTGCCGTGGTGGTGCCTCTGACTACAAGATGTCGCCCATATTCGACCGACTCTGTTAATTTCGTCATAGCTATGTGTGTCAGAGCATGATCTCCAGACTGTGCAGCCGCTCGTCGCTCGTGAAACCATCTCTTAACCATAGCTCTGTAAGTCTCAAGAAGGGCATATATGGGCAAGCGCCTTGCCCATAACAAACGAGAGTTGAGGGATTCGGCTGAATTGGACGTCATGAAGCTGAATCGGGTACCAGGGCACTGAGATCTCGACCAACGGTGGACTCCTATATCCAGAAGCCTCTTGTAAGCTCCGTATTTGCTCAGAATCTCCAAAGTAGACATGTGCTTTTGAAATGCATCGTGTCTATAACAGTAGGTTGCATCTCGTAAAATAGCACCAACCTAAGGAACGTACCTCGACATGTTATTTCCCAAGTGGTAGTAGCAAATAACATGTGTAGCATTTGGAAATGCTAACTCCACTGCATTTTTTATGCTCTTGTGCTGATCACTAACAATGATGAGTCCTTTGCGATCTCCAAAGCAAACATGCAAGCGATGCATGAACCACATCTACGACTCACCATCCTCTATGGGTCCGATCCCGATAGCAAGGGAAAATAACTGTTCATTGTCGTCTTTCGTCACCGCAACAAACAACATTCCCTTATTCTTACTCTTCAGATGTGTGCCATCTACAATGATCACTGGGTGCATGAAGCTGTGAAATGCATCGATGCATGGAGCAAGCGCAAGAAACATGTGCTTGAACAAACTCTCCGAAGAAGTAGATATATCATACATCATGCTTGGATTACGAGACTGTAGCATGTGTAAGTAGCCCGACAGCATTGCATAAGACTTCTCCCACTCGCCGAATACAATTATGGCTATGTTTCTTGCCCGCAGGGCAAAACTGTAATCAATCTTGATGCCGAATTGAATCAACAATTCAGACATCATCTCCTTCGGCTTTAGAATAGCGCCCTTCGCCGCCAACTTACTAGAGAAATACTTATCCAACACTCTTGCGGGCACTCTGCGGGGAGCAACACGATCAATATCCGTCTGGCAGCTGTGCATCAGATCACACTTGAATACTCTCCAAACAGTTCCAGATTGTCTTGCACGTAGCATAAAAAGACAACCATTCCCATGCTTGCATCTGAAATTGAGCCGATTAGTGCTGGACCTCTCTGTGGAGTATTCGAACCGTTGATGCAAGTGATGCAGTCCTACAGCAAGGTCAAGTTCATCCTTGCTACTAAATGTCGCTCCAATGCATAACTTAGTCGGGGCCCAATCTGCGGGCATAATCCTCTCCAAATGCTCAGGAGCATCAACCTCTATTAAAGGAAGCACCCAACTCCTTACTTCCTGATCATGTCGAGCTGCAGCCACGGACTGACTCAAGTTATTGTTAGATAGTCCGTACTGATCCATTCGCCCAGGAGCTAGAATCTATCTAGAAAAATCACTGACCAAGGACTCAAACAAACCGACTCCGGCCCTCCTCCTCGCTTGTCTCCTCCTCCTCGTCATCACAATAATCATCATCATCATCTGTAGATTCCGCCTCATACTCATCTACGAAATCATCAGCTAATGAGATGCTAAGACCACCCATTCGTGTTGATCGCCGTGACTGTGATTGAGGTGCCTGAAATTCGGACTGATTTTGCTTTAATTTGGTGACCACATATATAACTGGATCAATCCTATTTTCATATAGCATACGCATAATATCTTCATCGGTCTTCAGTCCAGCCTTCACATGCCTCGAGCCCCCAAATATACTGCTCATATAAAACAAGCAGTAGCTAGTAGTGAGGAGATCACAGTGCATGATCTTGTGAATCTCGGACAAAATGGGATTGTAGGAGATTCGTTCATGCTTCAAACATATCGATTGCTCGTCTCCGCCCATATACTCGGATATATCCCATGCACCACCATGACGTATGATGAAACGTTGATACGACATCTGCGATAAATGAAACGAAAATATTAAAAAAAATCAAGAGCATGATCCAATAGACAATTCGAGATCTCGATATTTATATCGAGATCTCGGAATTAAATTAAAATTAATTGAGACCTCGTGACAAAATCGAGATCTCGATTTTGTCACGAGGTCTCGATTTCCCTGGGTTTTTCCCTAAGTTCTCTGCGTATTTTTTACGAAGAACAGTCCAAAAATTACTATATTTTCTAAAAAACTAAGATATACTAGTCGATTATTAACATATATCATCATAATAATGCAAAAAACGAATGAAAAATGAGGAAAACGGTTGAAATCAACATACCTCTGATTTTTGGCTCTCAAAAATCTTTCAACTATCTTCAAAAAAAATTTTGAATGCTTCCTCGTACAATGAAAGACAATTTTTGTTTGTAAAAGATTTTAATAAATTTCCAACCACCTTGGTTGTTGGAAATAAATGATAAAATTATTATTTCCAAAAATGGAAATAACTTTAATAAAGTTGATTTTATTTTGTAGCCGAAAATGGATTTGAGAAAAAGACAGAAGTACAAAGTGGCTATAAAACTTATATTCTTATCCTTGTGGCTATAAAACACACCCACTTATTCAAAGTGGTTAATTATATGTATTCCCACAATGAAAATTCATAAGGAAGAAACTAAAATAGCGAATATTAAGAGTTGTACTATTTAATGTTAGAATTTATACAAATCATCAAACCGGTCATATAGTAAGTATCAATATAAAAACAAAGATATATGATAAACACTCAATCTGTGCATTTTATTGATATATTTATGCTTAGA
>JAPKLW010000576.1:279587-291001 GCA_026898455.1 Plectranthus barbatus | reverse complement strand
AACTTTTAAAGGGTTTTGAATCTAAGGTTTTTATCGAGAGTAAAATTCCTTTTTGCGCATCCGAGAGGAGTCATTAGGTATTTTATTTCCATGTTATGGTTTAGCATCCGAGAGGGTCGCCTGATAACATTTTCGCGATTGCTCACATCATTGGAAATTAAATTGGGATTGAATTGCATGAAAACGTTGTTTGTTTAATAGTCAAAGTGGATTGCCCTGGAATCCTATTTTCTCATTGTTTTCTAAAAATCTTTAATTAAATCTTTTTATTTTATTTCTGCTTTTAAATCAGTCATTTAGATAAAACCAAAACTTCTTTATGATTTGCCTAGATAGTAGTACGGTGTCTATGTTTTAGTGCTTAGTTGTATTTCGAGCCTGCAGTCCTTGAGTTCGATAAATTATTACTTGCCCTCTGCAGTGGTCTGTACACTTGCAGCTTTAGCGTGTTGAAAAATACGCTATCAATATACAACAATTTTAAGAAATATATGTGTTAAAATTTTAAGATGCATCTTAAAATTGTCAAATGGGCCAAGACTCAGACTTGGGCAAGCCCACTAGTGAAGTGCCTGTCACCGCCTACAACCACTAGCAAGTAGGGGTGTGCACGGTCCGGTTTGGCCGGTTTAAGGGGCAAAGTACGGACCAAACCAATGGGTACGATTTGAAATTTTCACAAACTAAACCAGCCAAATAATTATTTCAAACCAAATTGGCCAAACCATATTAAAACGGTTTGGTTCGGCTGGTTTAAACGGTTTGAAGATTATTCAATTAAAAATATTACAAAAAATGAAACTTGTATATCAATTTATTATTAGAAATTAATGAAAGAAAGATACACAAAATAAAACTAATATAAATATGTATCGCTTGTCATTAATTATAAATATGAGATAAGTAATAAATAAGTAATATTATGGTTGCAAGAAACAATTATATATAAGTTGATTTATAGGGTTACAATTCGAAAGAATATAAGCATCGGACATATATATCAATATAATTGATATTTTAGCTTTCTATCAAATACTCCATCCGTCCCATAACGTTAGTCTTGTTTCATTCTGACACAGATACCAATGCGAGTAGAGATAGAGATAGAGAAAATTAATATTTTATTAGTGAGTGTGTATTAATTTTCTATTTTAGGAAAGATGACTAATGTTTGGGACAGACGAAAAAGGAAAACATGACTAATGTTATGGGACGGAGGGAGTAATATTTTATTATCATTATTATATTTAAATTATATTATTTATACGGCCGGTCCGGCCGAAACGGCCGGTTTCATCCTTCAAACCGTCGGCCAAACCAAATAATCCAGTTTGAGATTTTTCAAACCAACCCGGCCAATCATTTTTTTCAAACCAGCCAAATCGGCCACATTAATTTGGTTTGGCCGGTTCGGCCAGTTTCGGCCTAACCGTGCACACCCCTACTAGCAAGATTATAATTTTTGGTAGGGAGGTTTCATTAGATTTTAAAGAATAAAAAAATGTAAAAGTAAAATATAATGAAAACAATTTCGATGCATTTTCATTTTAGTCCCCCTCATATCCTTTTATCCTTATTTTCATCCAATTTTTATTTTTCATGAAAGGAACTATCGCGTAAAAATTTTAAAAATATTAAATTATCATATTATTAAAACAAAAAAAAAATCACCCTTTTATGCTGCCTCTAGTTATCTGTGAAGATTTTCCCCTATAATTACAATAGAATATTTTAAACAAAGAGTCTAATAATTTCATTGGCTAAATATTTTTAGTTTAAGCAGAAAACCAATAAAGGATTATCACTGAATATATATTTATAACTTTATAATATATTTTATTTTAATTAACAATAATGTTAAGCATTTAAGAATATACATGATTCAATATATTTAAAATAATAAGATGATACAAAATGATAAAAGTGAGTCATTTATGTGTTCAATTGGAATTTAAGTAAATAAAAAAAACAAGAGAAAAGAAGAGAAGTTCAAAATACATGGGCTGAAGCTCAAAAGGATAGAGAGAGAGAGAGTTGGGCTGCCTAAATTGAACGAAGCCCATTATATATTAAAGAGGAATATATTTTTCATTAAAAAATATATAAAAGCTTGATCTACATTTTTTACTTAGGAAATCACCAGGCTTGATAAATTGAGCTAAACCAAAACTAAAGTTTGAGCTTTACTCGATCGAGCCTGATTCTTTAGTTTTAATAAATATTTTTATTTAATATAATTAAGTAATAAGTTTAGAAATAAAATATAAATTATGTTAAATAAGACTGGCAAAACTAATCGAACACAAACTCGACTCCGGCTCGAGCTCTATGATAATTTTAGAAATTTTTTATATAATTTTTTTAATTTTAACATCAATGTTTAACATAGACTGTTAATGTTATACTTTCCTATTTGTTGAATATGAGTTAGTTATAACTGATCCCTATTTTTTAGGGATATCTTTTTTACTCATGTCTCGTGTATATATTTGTTCATATATCTCAGGGGAGCACCTTCACGAGTTAACCTCTACTTACGTAAGTTTGCAAGTGGCTTAATTGATTTATTCATTGAGCGAGTGGACGTGGAATGTGAACACAACACACGACTGAAGGATTGAAGACGTGGGTTGTGCGATCGTGTGCAATTGATTTACAAGCCTAAGAGAAAGTGTCAAGTTCCTCATCTTCTACCCCTTACTATTCCTTACCATTCGAAGACCACTGATCTAGTACAGAGGCGATCTCCGGAGAGTGAATCCAACGGTTGAATAAGTACTACCAAGTGTCGTATAGTTTAGTTAGTAAACATTGTAATCAAAATTATTCTAAGGAGTGAACTTAGAAGAAATTCGAGACTTTTATTGTTTTTGTTTTCCTTTGTAAAAACTTGTTTTTATACTCATGAAATCATTTTTGCCATGAGACAATTTGGGATTTAGAAATAAAACTTAGAACAATTTATTCGCTGTGCATTTTAATCTCTGCCTTTCATTTGTTACACTTTACTCAACTTTAACGAGTGTTGGGGTATGTAGGGATTAATGAACCGAATCATAGATCCATTAACTCGGATCGTTCATGGATGTCAAGATAATTACCATTCGATAACAATAAATCCTAGCATGCTCCTGTGAATGTAATGCAGTGGATTTTAGGAATACCTTTTATTTGCATATCTGGATCTAAGTTGCATTGAATCTGAATCCGATTTCACCACGCGTATCAATTAAATCTGCGAAATAAGAGATTGAAAGAATCAAAGTTTGTATCAAGATTCACGTCTAACTTTCTCTATAGAAAATTGGGTTACATAGTAGACCTTTCACACCTATTACGGTAAAGAAAATCACACACCTAATAACAACAGACTACATCCAAAATAATATTTACCATAAATACTAAAAACACACCTGGTCTAATTCCCTCCCTCAAGTTGGAGCGTGAAGATCACAAACGCCCAACTTTGACAAAAGAGATTTAAAAACTGAACCACCAAGAGCTTTGGTGAACAGATCAGCTAGCTGAGCTGAAGAGCGAACAAAGTGAGTAGTAAGAACACGTTTCTGCAACTCATCATGTATGAAATGACAATCACTTTTTATATGTTTCATGCGTTCGTGGAAAATCGGATTTGCAGCAATGTGAAGAGTAGATTGGCTGTCATAGTGAAGCTGCATGAGAGTTAAATGAATGACACCCAAACTTCGAAGCAAGACGCGCAACCATTTCAACTCACACACAATCATTGCCATAGAACGATATTCTACCTCCGTTGAAGAACGAGAGACAATCGGTTGTTTCTTAGTCTTCCAAGAAATGGGAGAAGAACCCAACATCACAAAATAACCAGTAAGAGAATGACAAGTGACCGGATAAGAAGCCTAGTCTGAGTCATAATAAGCGTGAAGACGCAAGTCACTTTCAGCACGCAATAAAATGCCTTGACCTGGATGACCTTTGAGATAACGAGCAACTCTCAAAGTAGCATCCCAATGATCAGTATGAGGAGACTGCATAAACTGTGCAAAAATGAGCACACTATAAGATAACTCAAGTCGAGTCAAAGTAAGATAAATAAGACGTCCCACCAAACACCGATAGTATGATGGATCAGTCATTAAATCACCATAAGGGAGTGTTAACTTGTGATTTGGCTCCATGGGGAATCAAGATGGGCGACACCCTAACAAACCCGACTCACTGACAATATCAAGTGTATACTTCCTCTGATACAGAAACAATCCATCCTTTTGCCGGGAAACTTCAATACCAAGAAAAAACTTAAGAAAACCAAAATCTTTCATGTGAAAACATGAACTCAAATAAGTTTTGAACTTCTGAATGACATCAGAGTCGTTACCACCAACTACTAAATCATCAACATAAATTAAAACACATAATATTCTCAAATCATGAGTGTAGGTGAACAACGAGTAATTGATAAACGCTGTAGGATACAACAACAAATAAATTTATAATAACCCGAAGGCTAGTCGAACCCACAGGGATAGTGAAACGAAGTCATCTCATGTACTGGACACAGTTTATCAATTCTTTGTTTGAGTGAACCAATTTTGAATAGGGTTTTTGTTTTCAAAACAGAAAAATAACTTGGGAATAAAATTCAATAATAAAAAGCACAGATTCTAGGGAAATCAACCAATCCAATCCAACATGAATAAACAATCAATCCAAACCCAAAATAATTATTAAGGTGGGAAATCTGTTAAATTGGAATTAATTCCTTTGTTGGGCAATTAAAACCTAGATTACTAGAAAGTGAATTTTACCTCTCGGTCTCAAGAACACAAACTAGTCAATCTCAATAAAGATACAGATTTGAAAATCCTACAACTAATTCTTCCTTTTGAGACAGAAAACAGTTGTATCAAAATTCTATTTTCCTATTATTAATTATCTCCTCTCGGTCTCAAATTAATAACTATAAACCTAATCCAATTTTCATCTCTCGATCCTTCAATTGAAAATAGATTTTAAAATTAAAACCATAGAATTTGAACCAATTAATTAGGGTTTAGATTTAATTGAATTAACACATGCTAAAGAGGATGGAGATACCCTAGAACCTGTTAAGGGTTCTAGCCTAACATAATTGAAATAAACGTTGCAATAAATATAAATAAGCTTACTAGAATCATTAAAGAAATAGGAACCTTGAATGTCTTGAAAAACTCCAAAGCTCAATTATTCTAAGTGTAATAAGGCAAAAAAGAAGTACAAAAACCAGTCTAATTTTCGTGACTAAGAGTTCATATTTATAGAGGGGGAAAAAGACCTAATTTGAGTATTGGGTAAAAATAGCAAAAACTGCCAAAACAGGCCAAAAACAGCCTTTTCGGACCTTCGTGTCGATCGACAGGCCGGCTGTCGATCGACACAACCATCCAGTCAAAATCCGGGATGAAATTTGTGTTGATTCTGCAACTTTGACCTCTGTTTCGATCGACAAGAATGTTTTGACCTCTGTTTCGGTCGACACAAATCCTGTCTCTCGACACAGAAACATCTGTTTGCGCAGTCTCACGGTTTTGGCCATAACTTCCTCTCCCGAACTCCGATTGACCCGATTCCAGTTGCGTTGGAAAGCTAACTCGAAGATTTTTCAAATGCCATGCTCCATTAGCTCAGATTCCACGTATGGAAGAATTCGTGACTGTTCCTTTGAACATCATCTGCTTTCGGTACGGGTTTCCAATGAATTTGGCCTAAAACCTGCAAAAATCACCCATCGAAGGCATAACACCCTCTAAAATAGACTCATGCACAATAATAAGTAAAAACATAACATAAAGCACTTGAAACAATGGAGAAAAATATAGATAAGTGAGTATAATTATGAGCTTATCAAACCCCCCAAACTTGAATATTAGATTGTCCTCAATCGAAGAAAAGAAGAAAAGAATTCTCAAGCAGTTGAAAGTGCAATGCCTCACAAGATTCATCACAATCAAGGTTCATCAATCCACATCACACAAGCAATTGAAAGAGACAAGATATTCATCAACTTTGGAAGACTCACAAGGAAGTGTATCGCTCATCACACAAGTGTTTGGGTTTCAAATGAAAGCACTCACAACATGTATGAATAAATTTCTACCATAGGCTTGCAAGAGTTCTAAAATCTCCACTACTGATTTGTGCACACAATTCAATAATCAAAAAGGACTTTGATAAGGTTGTAATGAAGGCTTTTTGTGAAAGGTAGGAAAATATGGCCAAGTGACTAAATTAATTGAGTTCGCGACTCCCAACAAATCTAACCACCATTTATAGATGTTTACCCTTCTCCTTATATCTTACAATCAAACCAAGGCTCTCTATTTTTTCTAGTCCTTTTATACTCTTAAAAATTTTGTTTAATGATTTGAGCTTATAAGGACACAACCTTTTTTTTTTCAAGAGCCCAACCTTGTTTTGCACACCAATTAAATATTTCTTATCCTCTTATAATTTTTGTTTCACCTCAACTTATAGACAAGAAGGAATCCAAAGACTCAAAGGTTACTTTTGAACAATAAACATCAAACTACCCTTATTTCACCCAACTCTTATAGACAAGAAACAGTTCACCTGTTTATAGCACTTCTTATAGACAAGACCGAACTACAATGCTTCTCTTAACTCATAGACAAGAAAGAAAAGTAACAGGCTCAAAGGGGCTTTACTAAGGATAAATTTATTATAAGGGACAGTGTTTAGGAAGATATGGCTAACAAAAATGGCCTAAGATCATTTTCTATCCTTGTGCACACTATGCAGTCTCAAAACAGAACGAAAGCAAGTTCTAGAGAAACGAAAACATACATGCGAATCTCTCATGAACAAATAAAGGCTCAAAAACTCACTTGGGTTCAAAAATTCTTCCTTAGTCAACTTCAATCCACTCAAACATCAAGCAAGTGTAAGTTTCAGTTAGACCCTATCATGCGGTATTCTACATTCATAGGCAAATCAACCACAATCGAAATCAACTCAACTAATCAAAGATCGATTCCAAACATTGCATATAATGCTAGAGGGTTCAATTACTTAAAGATTTTCCTCACATACTAGCTATATTTTTTTTATTAGCAAAAATTAAACACACCAAATCAAATAAAGCAAGTAAAAGTAAATAAAACGGGAAAGCGAATAAAGATAAGGGATAAAAGTTCAACTTCTTGTCCACATCCCCCCAAACTTATTTCGAACTCAGAGTAAGAAAAAGTTTGAAAATCAAACAAGAAGAAGAACGATACCTGACTGTCGATCTCAGACATCGACTTTTTATCCACCGGAGGCTGCAGAACGCGAAAGACAGAATTTGGTGGTTGCTGGCACTTTGTGTTGATCGACAGGGGCCCGGTCGATCGACACAGAGCCTTCTCGTCGACCCAAGGGCTGGCTCGAAGTGCTCTGTCGATCCGCCTCTGTGTCGATCGAAACAGAGCTCCAAAATTTTTTTTATAACAAAAACAGCACACGAAAATTAGAGAAAAATTAAAATAAAGCAAGTAAAACAATGGGTTACCTCCCATTCAGTGCCTTAGTTATTGTCGTGGCTCAACGATAGGGATCCTTCACCAAGGAGGTCGGGTCCAGACTCGCCGCCCCCTTGCATCGATCATGTAGACCATCCGATCACGAATAACAGTGGTGAGCTCGGAAGAGGATGGTGTAATTGGCAATTTTGCCATCCCATTTTTGCTCTCCCATTCGATCTCGGCGGCTTCTTCATCTTCCTCTATGGTGGTGGAGATGTTATTGCAATTTGCTTCCTTTTAGCTTTGATCAATCACAAAGGTGATTGTCTCGTCATTCCCTCGGAGTGTAATCTCCCCACCTTGGCAGTCTATCAGTGCACCACTTGTTTTCAGAAACTCTCTTCCAAGGATCATTAGCATTCCATGTTGTTCCTTCATATCCAAAACAAAAAAATCAGCAGGAAATATTAAATGACCAACACGAATTAAAACATCTTCCACAACTCCCCTTGGTCGAGAAATTGAGCGGTCAGCCATCTGAAGAGTGATTGAGGTTGGCCTCATCTCGCCTATCTGCAACTTTTGGAAAACTGAATACGGCATCAAGTTAATGCTGGCTCCTGTATCGCAGAGGACATTCCTAAACTCCCTCCTCCCAATCTCGATCGGAATAGAGAAGCATCCCGGATCGGACCTCTTGGTTGGAACCTATTTCTGCAAAAGAAGACTACACTGCTCATGAATAGAAATAGTTTGATCTTCAATTACCGGCTTCTTCTCGCTCATCAGCTTCCTCAAGAACTTCAAGTAGTCGGGAATCTCGCGGAGAGCCTCGATCAAGGGAATGTTGATATTGACCTTCTTGAGATTCTCCACAAATCGAACAAACTTGGAGTCTTCCTTCTTCTTTGCAAATCTCTGGGGAAAGGACATTGGAGGAATTGGACCACCTTTCTTCTTTGGATTTTCAGCTCCATGTGGCTCCTTGACTGCCTGTCTGTCGACTGCTCCTTTTTGTCCTGCCTGTCGATCGACAGGGGGAGTTTCGATCGACACGTCTGCATCCCCCCTATCGGTCGATTTGTTGTCCTGTCGGCCTCTGCAGCTCTCCCCGGCCTCTGTGTCGATCGACACAGACTCTGTGTCGATTAAAACAGTGGTATCTTCTCCGGGAAATTCCTCTCTTTTAGCCTCAAAATCATCCTTGGACATGCTAGGACCCTCGTACCTCGTACCGGACCTCAAGGAAATCACATTGACCTGTTTGGCCTTCTCAGGATTGACTTCTGTGGTGCTGGGGAGTTGGCCTGGCTTGTGTTGATTTCTCAAAGCAGTGGAAATCTGACTGAACTGTGCATCGAGCATCTGAAGGTGCTTCGTCATATGTTGTATGTGAGTGGACATGTTCTTCACCTCAGTTTCCACCTTGCCAAACCTGTTGTCGGAGCTTTTGATGAACTTTTCAAGTGTCTCTTCCAGCACAGACTTCTTCTTCTCCACAATCTCTCCCCCGGCTCCAACACTGAATCCCGGTGGAGGATTCTCAGCTGCATAAGGGTTAGAATAAGAAAAACCAGGATGGTTCTTAGCACTGTAAGTGTACCCTTGATTGTTGGCTCGGTAGTTGTTGTTGTTGTAACCTCCATTGGCGTAGTTCACTTCAGCGGTATTGGAGGTGCTCGAACTGCTTCCTTGGTAGATGTAGTCGGCCTCAATGGGAACAATGGCCATGTTGGGATCTGAAATGGCTGCTACCGAAGCTCTACCGGTCTCCAACTGTTTGAACTCTTCTCGAAGCTTCTTTACTTCTGCCACCACATCAATTTCCGGAGTAGTGGTCACTGCTTTGACTGCTTTCTGCCTTTTAGTAGGCCATTGATGACTGTTGAGGGCCATGTCTGCAAGAAGTTGCATCCCCTCTTCTCCACTTTTCTTCATGAGAAGTCCTCCAGCTGAAGCATCAACCAATTATTTTAAGTGAGGGGTTAATCCTTCGTAAAAATGGCATACCTGCATCTCAAGATCAATCCCATGGCCGGGGCACATCCTCAATAGCTCTTTGTATCTCCTCCAAGCTTCATAGAGGGTCTCATCGTACTTCTGGCTGAAGTGAGTGATGTCGGACTTCCTCTTCATGATGACACTGGGTGGGAAGAAGTTGGTGAGGAACTCTGCCCGGAGTTGTGCCCATGTGGCAATTCCGCTCTTGTCCAATCCAGCAAACCAAGACCGGGCCTTATCCCTGATAGAAAAAGAAAACAACCGCATCCGGATGGTGTCTTGAGGCACTCCGTTCTGCTTGATTGTGTCGCACACCTCGATGAACTGACTGAGGTGGCCGTATGGATCCTCAATGGCCTTCCCTGCATACTGGTTCTGCTGGACCATCTGAATTAGGCCTGTCTTCAGCTCGAAGTTGTTGGCATCAATGCCAACCTGGAATCCCGGCTCCTCTCTCTGTTGAAGGAAACGATCTAGTATGGATCTTTGAGGCACCACAATTCGCCTTTCAGGGTTTCCTTCATTGGCCAGGGCTGCCAGTCTGACAGCCTGCTCTGCTTGAATGATCTGTGCTGCTTGAAGTTGATCCCTGAGGTGTCGGACATCATTCATGAACTGTCTTTGCTCCTCGGGAGTCATGTTTTGAAGTTGTGCTTCTGGTGGTTGCTCCATCTCAGCCTCTCTTTCCTTGCTCTTTCCTTTGCTTTTGTTTCTCCTACAGGTAGCTTCAATTTCTGAATCGAAGGCTTCAAGATTCTTCCCCCGAGCTCTTGTGTTCATGCACCTGAAGAGAAAACAGAAAACTGGGAATCAGTCTCTGTGTCAACCGACAGGGAGGCTGTCGATCGACACGGATGCTGCCTCTGTCTCGATCGACAGAAGCTCTGTCGATCGAAACAGAAGCGAAAATCTCACACACACGCACGCGAACAGAAAAACAAACTCAATCCAGAAAATATTAAAAGAATCCAATAACAAGACAAAATTTGACTATTCCCGGCAACGGCACCAATTTGATAAACGTTGTAGGATACAGCAGCAAATAAATTTATAATAACCCGAAGGCTAGTCGAACCCACAGGGATAGTGCAACGAAATCATCTCATGTACTGGACACAGTTTATCAATTCTTTGTTTGAGTGAATCAATTTTGAATAGGGTTTTTGTTTTCAAAACAGAAAAATAACTTGGGAATAAAATTCAATTATAAAAAGCACAGATTCTAGGGAAATCAACCAATCCGATCCAACATGCATAAACAATCAATACAAACCCAAAATAATTATTAAGGTGGGAAATCTATTAAATTGGAATTAATTCCTTTGTTGGGCAATTAAAACCTAGATTACTAGAAAGTGAATTTTACCTCTCAGTCTCAAGAACATAAACTAGTCAATCTCAATAAAGATACAGATTTGAAAACCTTACAACTAATTCTTCCTTTTGAGACATAAAACAGTTGTATCAAAATTCTATTTTCCTATTATTAATTATCTCCTCTCGGTCTCAAATTAATAACTATAAACCTTATCCAATTTTCATCTCTCGATCCTTCAATTGAAAATAGATTTTAAAATCAAAACCATAGAATTTGAACCAATTAATTAGGGTTTAGATTTAATTGAATTAACACATGCTAAAGAGGATGGAGAAACCCTAGAACCTGTTAAGGGTTCTAGCCTAACATAATTGAAATAAACGTTGCAATAAATATAAATAAGCTTACTAGAATCATTAAAGAAATAGGAACCTTGAATGTCTTGAAAAACTCCAAAGCTCAATTATTCTAAGTGTAATAAGGCATAAAAGAAGTACAAAAACCAGTCTAATTTTCGTGACTAAGAGTTCATATTTATAGAGGGGGAAAAAGACCTAATTTGAGTATTGGGTAAAAATAGCAAAAACTGCCAAAACAGGCCAAAAACA